>JAIPRN010001460.1:393-45740 GCA_025469175.1 Geopemphigus sp. TES_GeoC_2020
ATGGCGCGCCGGATAATATTGCGGTTTTTTTTTGGGGGGGGGGGTATGTAAAAAAAATCCGAAAACGCGTTTACGACGCGACAACCACGACGTTTGTTAGTCGCTTGTCGGTAAACGTTTACCCGGGCGAATCGAATTATCGTTTATTTTCGAGGAACCGACGACGTCCGACTATTGTCATCGAACGTTTCTCGAACGGATCGTCCGCCATTTCGCCATTCGTATTTAAACCGGTCGTTATCTGAAATAAAGAAAATCGTACGCCGGTCGCGGACGAAAAAACCGAACGACCGAAAAAAAAATCCCCTAAAATCGACCGCGATCGTACTATACGACGAAACGGTCGCGCGCGCGTTCCTCCCTAACGCGGTTAATGATCCGTTATTGCCGTACGAATTTCGGCGCATTTTATCGAAGTCAACCGTACGGCGCGCGACCGTTGTAATCTACATAGCGAACATGGCGTATACGTTTTCTGGTATTGACGGCGTAGAGTGTGTTTGAGAACGGACCGCGAAAAGTCGTCGAAAACCGACGCGATTCGTACGACGATTTGAATAACCGCGTCGGCTAGCGTTCGTTCGCGGCCGACGCGCGTTGGTTTTACTTCCCGGTCACCGTCGATTACTTTCTACCGGCAATTCGTGCGGCGGACGTTTCGGGCCCGTAGTTAAATACGGACACAATGGCCGCGTTGGGCGACTAGCGGGACGGATAAAAAACAGTAAACACTCGCGGCGTAGCGTTTAAACGATGTAAACGCGGACGGTGGTTAGGTGGAGTTCCGGCGAGCGAACACGAAAGCCGAATTCGTTTCGCGCGTTCGATAATTGTCGGCCGTCGGGAACGCCGGCGGCGATTTGGTATCGACAACATAAATTCTCCGGGACGGGCGGACGCGATCGGCTCGAACGCCACCGGCGCGCGGTTTTAATTGAGTCGTTATTAACGCGCGCCGGCTAATCCGATACGACCGGTCAGCGTTTAGCGCGTTCGTACGTAACGAAATAATAACAATTACCGGTTTCCGTATCGGTCGTGACCGTCCCGCGGGCCCAAGGTCCATCCGGTGCGCCGCGAAAACCCTCGAGCCGTTCGTAGTAATAATAATAATAATAAGCGCGACGGTTTACGTAACGACCCGACCGTCGCCACAACGGACGGACGATCGACATCGCTCCGTCCCATACGTTAATACACGCGAATCGTCGCGGAGACCCGTTTCGTATCCGGCGAGCGTGTCGTTCTGGTCTACGGTTTCGGGTCCGCGCGACCAACTTTGGTAACACGCGGCTTCGTCTCGTCTCGGGCCCGACGGCAGGACTGTCCGATTGTACGGGCTGTTCGCGGGTCCGCAGGGAGAGACGTCGCGAAATACAACGGTTCGCTAACGGGAATACAAAGGGCTCGTCGAAACTAATCGTGTCCCTGATTTCCATTCACGTGCCGGTCGAACGGTAACGTATTGAAAACGGTTTCCTGTTGACCCTTCGGAGCTGAATGAGGTAAACGACGACGGCGTTTATTTGTATTACTATTATCGTCGTAGCGTCGGATAAAAATTGTAACGAACGAACGTTTCCCGAGTTTCGTACGCAGTTACCGTTCCGTATGAATCGTTATTTCGACCCGATGGGTATATCGCGTACGTGTAAACGGCGGAACGGAAACAAAGGGTACACTTTCGGCACTTACGTCGGCGCGGCGAAAATGAAACGATTATTTCGCTAGGAAACGATATCACGACCGACGTTTCTCGTATAATACGGACGAATCGAATTATCCGGGCCCGCGCATATCCTAATACGTTCGCCTAATCCTAACTACCTAACACGCGTACCGAAATAATGATCGTAGCCGATTACGAAATTAATTTCGCGTTGTTCGAGCGCGACAAACGTCGACGACGACGACGCGTAGTCCGAGTTGGATTTTCGATTATTCGTCGTTAACGACGGTACCGAAGGCCGCACGAATGAAATTCGGTGCACGCGAAGTGACGGATGGGATAGTAAGGTACTCGCGCGTCCATTACGGGTTACAATTGTCGTTTTTCCATTACGTTTTCGTCGTCTTTAACCGTTTTACGCGTTTAATTCGAAATTTTATTTTTAAATATCCTCACGAGTATTCGTCGTCATACCGCTCGTTCTCTATATATATATATACGTACAACGTAAACCGTAATCGAAAAGGTTAGAGGCGAATGGAATACGTACGCGACGGTCGTCGTGTCGATAGGAAATCGAAAACAAACGCGGTCGGCTAATGATTTCCAGCCGTGACGTTACGCCGTACGGAGTCCCGACAGCGACGGGCGAATGGCGTCTGTGGGCGTGGGGATGGATAAAGCGTTCGATGTGAAACGGCCGTTTCCGCGGCCTTCGCGATGTTGTTACGCGCGGCCGGACGATGATGACGACGACGCCGCCGCCGTTAAACGGTCACGAATATTTCGGAAAACGAAATCCGCGAACGGATATCGAGGTGAGGTCAACGTGTTGGCCGTAAACACAAAAAAAAAACGGCGACGTATGTCGCCCGACGTTCACGAATAATCGATTAGCGGGCGCGTCTGTCCATCCGATCAGCGAACGGTTCGCGCGCGTGTCGACCGGCCGGCGACTTTTTCCTCTTTCGATTTCCGCGCCGGCCCGACATCGTCGTAACCGATATATATATATATCATTATCGAGCGTTCTCCGTCGTTTCGTTCCGTGATTTTTATTCGGTTTCGTCGTCGTTTGGAATTCCCTCGAAGAAAAACAGCCGCGACCCGATCGTCGGTCCACATCTCGACCGCCCAAAACGATTGTAATAAGACGACGAGGGACGTCTAGACAGGGCCCCATCTAGATGGTGCCCGCGGAATACCGTAGCGTTTATTATTTCCGAACGAGAATTGCCGATCCTGTTACCGAAATATCGAATTCGTCGAGCAGTTTCGAACGAATTGAAAAACTGAAAACGTAACCGGACGAATAATCCTTAAAAAGGGAAAGGGTAAAAACGCGTACGTTAATTTGGACGTGAGCGTTACGTGGCGAAAATGATTACACGCGCGATAGTTGACGACCGAATCGAACGACAAATGCGCGTACGTAAACGGCCGACTGTCGTGGCCGTTTTGTGACGCGGCGAAAACGGCGTCACCGAAATAGTCGATCGGGACGCGCCGCGCGTTTCCCGCGAAACCGATTTACACGTCGCTTTGCCCTAATTGTTCGCCGCCGGTGTCGCGTTCTATTAAATGAACTCGTAACGCGTGTTTTAACGAGCCAACTAGCCATACGCGACGGCCCGTGGTGGCGTACAATAGACGCGCGTGGTGAATTCTCTTGCCGTCAATTACGATTTAACGACGCGGGCCGGAACACGATACTCGAACGAATCTCTAAACTCGCGTGATACGTTTCCCGAACCGGGCGATTAGTCGACCGATTTTCGGTTAGCGAAATATACACGTCCGTACGGCGGCTTTTTCGCGAAACGTCATTTTCGTCGTATCAATTTCCCGTTTTCGGCTGACACAATAGGAGACCCGCTCGCGTTAATCGCCCGGTTCAATTCTCCGATATCGGCGTCCCCTGTTCGCTCGTCGTCGAAACCGATTTCCAAAATCGAAAACGAATTACTACGTTTCGTAACGGAATCGTGAACGCGTCGATTGTTTCGCCGTCGTACGCAAATATCGACGAAAAACAATTTCCGGTTTCGTTACCGGTACGTTACGGCCGGTTTTCGATGGCGCGAACGACCCACGTTACCCGGATTTTTCTCGCGTCGAATTCTACAAGTGTCCTATTTTCGAATTGGACGAAATCGTTTATCGCTAATCTCCTGACCGCCGACGTCGTAAATCTAGTCGGAGAACACGCGGCCGGTTCCCCTTGACATTCGGCGTTCGCGCCGGCTACGGTCGCGGCACCAGCCGAAACGAATCCGAATCGGTTCGAATAAAACGTCCGGGAGTTCGGGCCGGCGGTTACGACGGCGCGAAGAAAAACGACCGGCCAATAACGAGAACGCGCGTCGGCGAACTGTAGACGGGAGGAACGGCGCCGCGAATCGGGATGTCGTCCGACGTTGCGGACAATTCGGCCGTGGAAACCCGTTTAACGGAAAACAGGCGTCGCCGAATGACGCGAACGCCGCTTTCCCGGTACAGCGCGCGTGGCCGACAATCGAACCGGTCGGCCGTCGTCGACGGGCCCGAGAACACTGTACCGCATTGCCGGCATCCGGTCGGCCGGGGACCGGTGGCTACGTTGGACGATATGGTCGCGATCGACACTATTCGCCCGTGTTCGGAATATGTCCGGTACGGATTCGAGAATGCGAACGATTGGCGGAAACGGTTCTTTCTATACGAAATGAACCCAGCCGTCTCGTTAATTCCGGCGCGGTACTCGTGTGGGTCACGCGTGTCGGACCGTCGCCCCCAAAACCGAAAACACGATTCCCTCCGTCCTCCGCCGCGTCCGAAATCCCGACAACGTTATTAGCGCGGCGGCCACGCGTAATCCACACGAGCCAATTAGTCGGACGCTCGATCATCGTCCGCGCCCCGAATAAATAGCTTATACGGTTAGACACGCGCGGTTGAACAACCTGCGCGTTATTTGGCCACACGCACGAACGTTCAATGTCAAACACGCGCGCCGCCGTTCGGACCGACCGCGAACTTTATTATTACTCGTTTCGCCCCAAATTCCCGTCGGTTTCGTACACACGCCGGAAATCGATTTCGGATTACGTCAGCCCGCCGTCGGTACCGGTTGCCGTTTTCGCGATTTCCGAAACGCGGAATGAACGCTCCGGGAGGTTACGGCCGTCGCGTTTTGTTAATTATTACGCGGCCCGTCGACACTGAGCCATCCCCGTCAGGCCGTCGTTTGTTTCGTACACGATCGCGTACGCCGGTTTTTCGTAATTTCTCGTTTCGGCCGTTCCGATAATTTCCGGCGTTGTTCCTATATTTGTCGCGTCCGATTGTGCGCCGGAATTCGCTTTTCACATTAGGAGGTTCCGAGTATACGGCGGTTCTCTTCAACTAAATGCCTACGTGTGCACGTCGCCAGCGACCTAAACTTCGCCAAACACCGTTAGTACTAACGAAACCAAGGCCGCACGGTATTTCGCAACGACAACGAAAGATGTGTTCCTCCGCCCTACCAACAACGGTCGAACGGCCGGTGGACAACGTACGTCTGCTGTTACGGCGCGACTCTTACCAACGGCCGAACGAATCTCCTTCGACGACCGTCAATTATTACCGGACGATCGTCTCCTCGTAGAAAAGTCCTCTTTCACTCGCAACTAAACTATACGTACACAAAATATACCGCCGACCAATAATCCACTTACGGCTGCCCGGCAGCATGGACGTCCAACATCTCCGGACACAGCTGGTCTTCAATCGAAGCCATCCGATCTACTACTCTCAGACAGATCACCGATCTCCCTTTTTACGTTAGCAGCATCGATAAATCCACTAAACTTCCGGCATTTTAACTGAATTCGTTAAAATCGCTTCGTCTAACCTTATCACTTCCTCACATTTCCCCCTTAGTCAAAATGTTTCCACACACCGTAAAACAGTATATGGCCAAAAAATTAACCGTCCTATCCATCCCGCAAACAATACTAACTAACCAATCACCACTCCACTAACTCTTCCTGTTCATACTCTCCACCCACCCGCCCCTTTGGCGGAAGCAACTGCTGGTACAGAATAACCACATCCAAAGCAAAGCGATTACGTGTCCCGGTTACGCGACCTCGGTAGCGTTTACAGTTCACTAGGTATCTAAAACGTTACGCCTAATCGCCACTCGAGTCCGAACTCCGTGGCCAAATTTTCCCGTTGAACACGCCGTCCGGTAACGGTTTTCGAAAACGTTCGTCCGGACCAGTTGTTCGGAATTCCGAAGCGAATTTAATGTTCGTTTTAAATAACGATATTCGAAATTATTATATTTAAAATTTTAAAATTGATTTTATACGTTTAAAGGATTATTTATAATTTGAATCGATTAACGATACGTTTTTCAATCGTCCACCGCGTTTACGGGATTTTCAATCGGCATTTATGCACTTATGTTCGAGTATAATCGTTACCCGTATCGAAAGCAATTTCGAAATGTTTTCGCGTTTTTCGAGAATCGCGTTACGGTAAATCTCGTGTTCGATTCGAAATATAATTTAACGTTTACGAACGTCGGGCATTTTCTCATTTTTTCGTAAATAGCGCGTAATAATCGGCGAACATCTCGAGTTTAGAGCCGTGGTTATCGGAAGAAAAAAAGGAAATACCGCCGTTCTAGTGAAATTCGGGCGTTTCGAATTGTTTTTGGCGGTAACGTAGTCGTTCGTTAAATTATTGGCAACATCGGGAAACGAACAGCGTACGAGAAAATTATTCGTCGACCGAATACGTTCCGTATTTTTTGTAGGGTAAAACGAGGAAACGAGGGATTTTTTTAGCCCTTCCCGTTTAGTCGCGCTTTACGGGTGTATATATATTATCGGATGCGCGGGGTTTTCGACGTATAAAACGCGGGCGTATCGATCGGGAATTTAAGGGAGTTTGGGATTTTATTTACGCCGAGGCGTGTATATTACGTGATCGTATCATCGAGATACGGTATTGCCGAGGAAACGAAATATATCGCGCGAAACGTACATTATTTTAGTTCGAAACACGGGCGTTTTCCCGTCCGTGGTCCCGAATAGTGTACAATTCGGTCCGTAAAAATGATAAACCGTCTAAACGACCGCCGTTCGTCGATAATTTCGACCGAGAATAAAAAACGGTACCGTTTCGTTTAACGAAAGTCGAACTCCGCTCGGTAATTACGTTAACGTCACCCCCCCCCCGAAACGGCCGGTATTCCGTTCGGGGCCGTTAAGGCCTTCGAATTTTCAATTCGGTCCGAATATAAATTTTAAAAACGGAACGGCCCCCTTGACCGGTCCCCTTTCTCCCACCACTTTATCAGATTGGACACGGGCAATTCGATTGTTACACCGATTTGGTGGGCTGACAATTCAAGTCCGTAAATCCGATTACCCGGGTGTAGTTATTTTCGAAAAATCACCGACAACCGTCGGATACTGTAACGAAATATTCCGATCGAAAAATTTCCCGATTATTTCGTCGGGCTACTTACGTGGTTTTCGAGGGACGAGAGATCGTCTCCTAAACAATATACCGGCACATTCCGAATACGTCGAACAAATAAATCGTTTTCCACTCGAATCGACTTTTCGACATTTCACGCGGTAGGGCGCGTCCATTTTCAACGAATACATAATTGATCGAAAGTCCGACAGTTGGCCGATATAATTAACGGCGTTTGAACGCCTTCGAAACGCACGAAATATTTACGTCCGACGGTAATATACGGTAATGTAGGACCGAAGGGTTTCCAGAATTGTTCGTCAAATACGCGGCGTTGCATTATTGATGGACGTATACGCTTGAACGCGGACGCCAAATTCGCTTATTTATCATATTCACGTTGGCCATGCGAAGTAACTCTCCTCCGCGCGTTATTTCGAACGAACGTTTATACGAATATATTAATATATATATATATATATATATTTACGCGAATTATCGTCGAAACGGTTTCGTCACGTCGTCGATTCGGTCAGCGACGATAACATTACCGACATTTTCGACGACGCGAACGTTACCGCCCGACGTCGTCGTTGGTTGTACGATAATAACGCCGAATACTAAAGGGTCGCGCATCATTTTCGGTGTGTTCGTAGGAAGTGAAGAAACTGCCGGACTCGTTAAACGCGCTGCTCTACCTGTGCTTCAACGTGGGCCCCGTCCTGGTGAAGGCGGTAATCGCCCTGTCGGCCGCCGTCGGCTTCTTCCTGGTCGGGCTCACGGTCAGGCGGCTCGGACGGGCCGAACGGAAACAGATGCAGCGGCCGACCAACGGATCGATCGCCGGCGACTTGGACGACACGGACGACGGGGACGCCGAATCCGGGGGCCTGATCGCCGCGCACGAACCGTCGGCGCGCAAATGTCGCTCGGCCGACAGCAAACCGTCGTACCTGTTGCCGTTGCGCAACATCGTTCCTGCGTCGCCGGCCGCCGTCGATTACGACGATTATTCGCAGGATCGGGTCAGGGGCCGATGATATCGTCACGGTGGATCGTATTATCGCGACGACTATTCGAAAAAACGAAAACACACGCGCGCCCGCCCGCGTTATTTTTATCGACTCACACGCGCACACACACACACACAAATACATACACACGCGCACATATTCAAATCGCAGACCGATCACGGAATCGAGACACGCGGTAAACGAATTAATAATTTCCGGGACAATTCCGGCGAAAATTGTAACGCTTGTCCGTTCTCGCTACAATAAAATAATTGGACTTTTAATAACGCGGACACGTCGCACGGACGATTAATTGGCGTACGGCCGACTCGCGCGCACACGGGCCCCACGACGAGGACGATCGTCGCAAGTAAGGTTGTCGCGACCAACACGCGACCCGGCGCGCTCTCGGCGCCCACCCGACGGACACGCGGACGCGACACTTGCGGGGAACCCCGTGCGTCGATCAGGGTCTTGTGTGTGAGTGTATGTGTAGGGTGGGTTGAGAGGAGCAGCGGTTTTAACCGAAAACGGACGACGATTTCGCTGTTATTCGGCGCGGACGACGCCGCGCGTTCGGCCAAGGACGTTCCTCCGGTCGCGCGTCCGACGACGGGCGACCATCTCCTTGGCGCGCACGGTTCGTGCACGTCGCCGGCACTATTCACCGCGCCGTGATCACAACGGTCGTCCGTACCGATTTCGCGATGTTAATTTTCGCTCGTCTCCGGACACGATAGCGAGGCGACCACAAACGTTTCTGCGTACAACATACGCGGCGCGCGTGTAACACCGTCGCTTTCGTATACCGTAGGTGTAATAACGTAACGTTACCGTCGGACGTTTCGTACTTAGCGTATTCGTGGAGGGCGCGCCGAAATCCCATGGGGGAGGTGAACGTTTTCAAACGAGTCTATCGTTCGCGGTCGATCCGCGTCGGTCTCTCGGACAAATCGCGATCGTCACCGTCCGAAATCGGACAACGTACGAGCGATAACGTTCGTTCGCCCTCCCCCCAACCCCCTCCTACCATTTTTACCGTCGCGGCGTTTCGTCCCCTCGGGGACGCTATTTAAATAGCCGCGTCGTTCCCGTCACGAGTTCCTCCTCTCTCTCCCCCCCCCAATCGTCCGTGTTCTACCTCCTCGTCTCGCCCCCCGGTCTCTCGTTCGTACGCGTAATTATTTACGCTCGCGTCGGAACCGACGCCGTTTTTCACGTCTTGTATATAGCGTACGCGTAAAAACGTCCGCGCCTATCGTCGGCCTCGGCACGCGGCGATTTATCATAACGTCCATTGTCCCCGCGCTCTTTTCACCGACGGTTTTATTTCCGCCGCATTGAACGGCGGCCCCTCTCGGCCGAGTGTTTGACGAGTAAAATGGCGGCCCGCGCCCGTGTGTACCTCGGCCCGGAGAGTTTCAGCGAGAGACACAAAGATTTTCGGCCGAAAGCTCCGGGAGGTATTATTTATTACGAGGCGTCGTCTATTGATCGCGGCGACCGCGTGATAAGTTATCGTCGGCTACGTGTTCGCCGAATTTTTTCCACGGCCGTTACCGTTCGTATCCATTATTTTACGAAACCGTTTTCAGCCGTCGTCGCGCCGGTATAACGTGAAACGCTTGTACCGTCCGTCGTCGCCGCGTCTCTCGTACTCGACCGTCGTCCCTTCGATACACCACCGGACGTATCCCGTAGAACGCGTTTAACCGTTCGCGCCCCCGTCGTTTCCTCTTCTATCGATCCCTTGTCGGTAGTGAAGATGCCGCGTACCAACACCGTTCCGTGTACCCCTTACGCGAAACGTTCTTACGTATGTAAATATATATATATATATATATATATTTGTTCGTGTATTTATGTATAATTTAGTTTTTAAGAAACGTGTAAACATTTTTTTTCCTCCGTTTTATTACCTGTACGTGTATTTATTATATTCGTCGTTAATTAAAAACGATCTTGAACAGACGCCTGTTGTTCGATTACCCTTCGTATCGTCTTGGATTTTCGCGTCTCCGCTCGTTTGTAACTGTCGGCCATTTTGCGTAAGCGCACTCGCCGTCCCGACTTTTTCTCAGGTAATCTTACGCGTATTGCCTTTTTCACTTTTTCGACTCGTTTAAATCGACAAGACCGTAACGGTAAGTGATCGAGGTAGTCCGGCATTCCTAAATAATTAGCGAATTTCGCGATCCCGAACAAATCTACGTCATAACTCGTTGAAGTTAAACATATCCGCCCTCGCCCGCTCGCACAAGGGGATCCCTTTTCGTTTCGTTCTTCTCGTTGAGTTATTACGATTATCCAATCACACGTCGCACGTGTCAGCAGGGTCCGAGAGTTTTGGACACACGACCGCGATGCGTTCTTATACCGAAAACGGTGTATCCGTAGTACGGTGCCGGGACGAAAACGGGCCGTCTCTTCTGTCGGTGGGCGGCCGGGCAGGGATTGGAACGGTTGGATCGGAAATATATGTTCCGACCTACATCGGCGACAACGGTCGAACGGCCGGTGGACAACGTACGTCTGTTGTTCGAATGCCGACGGCGCGACTCTTACCAACGGCCGAACGAACCTCCTTCGACGGCCGTCAATTATTACCGGACGATCGCCCCCTCGTCAAAGTGTCCTCTCTCATTCGCGACCAAACTATGCGTATACAAAACATACCGTCGACCAATAATCCACTTACGCCAGTCCAGCATGGAAGTCCAACATCTTCGAACACAGCTGATCTTCAATCGGAGCCATCTACAGTTAGCCAATTTCCCTTTTTACGTTAGTAGTCTCGGTAAATTCACTAAATTTTCGAGATTTTAACTGAATTTGTAAAAATCTCTTCATTTAACCTGAAGCTTCCATCTTTTCCTTACACTTCCCCCGTATTCAAAATGTTTCTACACACCGTAAAACAGTATATGACCAAAACAGTAATCGTCCTATCCATCCAGCAAACAATCCTATTTAATCACCACGCCACTAATTCTCCCTATTCACCCCCCCCCAATTGGCAGAAGCAATAGCTAGACCAGAGTAATCACGTCCAACGCAGAGCGAACGATCAGAGTCAGGACGATCGAATCGAATAGATCGCGCACGAAGCCGATACGTCGTCCGGTTAATGACGACCGGCTAATTACGAGACGAGTAAAAAAACGTTACGACGACGGCGGTTTGTTTTTATTTGTCGCAAAAACAATTTCGTAATTTGGGGCCCGGAGCGCGGTCGTTCGACGGTAAACGATCGGAACCGATACCGTTGAAAGTCCGTTTCCTCATTTGGATAACGTAACGGTCCGAAAACCGCGGGACCAGTGCCAAGACGCGAAACGAAATTGGATCGCGATACATATCCGTCGCGAAAATTGGGAATAATTTATCGCGTAGATTTTTTTATTTACGTCGGGTCGTCGCACGTACGCGAGAAATCCGAACGAACGAAATATTTAACGACGACGACGGGCGAACGGGGGATTTCTTTTATTATTATTATTCGGCGGGCCCGGCCCCGTTAATATTTGAATACACCGCCGGCGGATTGCCACGAAAACGAAGAGAAAACGCCGCCGGGTAACCGAAACGGTATACACTGATGGTTTTTCACGGAACCGGCCGCGTTTTCTATCGACCGGTGCACGTACTGACGGCGGGACGGACGCGTTGGAAACTCCCGGTCATCGATCGAGTCCACTGGAAATTTTCGAAAATTATAACCCGTGCGTTTAGGTTAATTGTACGGGGAAAGGGGCGTAACAACGGACGGTCACGTATTATGTTAAAATAGTCCTTATCGGACGGGGTTGTTAATGTACACGGGCCGTACTGACCCGCGGTGGCGGGTGCCACGATAATCCGAAATACCGTTCCCCCGGCTTATAGACGGACTCCGTTAACCCCTCGTACTCGAATTACGGTAATACTAATTGAAAAACCGTTCGCGCCATTTCCGAGGTACAAAACGAACGGGGCTTTCGTCGGGTGTGCGTGTACGAGTTGATAAAAATAACGCGCGCGCGTGTTTTTTTTTTTCAAATAACCGTCGCGGCAATACGATCGATACGATTCACCGTGACAATATCATCCGGCACGATCCCGTGAATAATCGGCGACCCCGTCGTCCGTGTGTCGTCCAAGTCGCCGGCGATCGATCCGTTGGTCGGCCGTCGCTTTCGTTCGTCTTATCCGAACGTGTGTATGAGGAGCGGTGGAAAAGCGTTTTCTAATATTTTCCCGTTTTCCGGCCAGTAATCCTGACCGAGAAAATAAAATTTGCGCTTCCCGAATGGTCGACGAATTTTTTCGACGTTAGGTTGGCTCGAACGGCGTTAGGTTTCGGTCGACTCTTCGGCCGCGTCAGACGATAGCGGCCCGAATTAACATGTCGTTTTGGACGCGTACGCAGAAATCGAGACGTTTGTACCGCGGCCCTTCGATTATTCGGACAAGTCGTTTCGGCCGGTTAAACGTTGTAAATCGTTTGAATTCGCGTTCGGTGGCCCGGAGTCGTTCTCTACGTTCGCGTCAATTAACGAGAGAGTGAGAGAGAGAGGACGACGGCGAACGCGCGTACGTCGAGCACGTATTTGGAAATATACTCGAACGGAAATATTTTCGAAAATACGCGTCGTACGTATTTTCGTCGCGTAAAGGGGCTGTGGATTTTCGATTTCGGTCGGTCAGACGTTAATAATAAAAGACTAAGGGGGACGACGACGACGATTGAAAATCGAAAAACAATGTACGTTTGTCGTCGACCGATAATAAAGGGAAATTACGATTTCCGTAATAATCGTTTACCCGGGCGTCGGTTATTTTTCAACCGACGTATAAATATGTCCGCTCGAAACGCCGGCGATTTCAATGTTTTTTCCGCCTACGTTTGGAACGTCGAACCGGTTACGCGCCGCGGCCAATTTCTCACGGTCTTTCGAGCCGCCGGCCGCGCGCTCGCGTGCGTGTGTGTGTGTGTGTGTGATTCGCGTAAACAACGTACAAATCGGCGGCCGCGAAATATCCGTACGTACTGATAAACGGTCAATAACACAATAGCCGAGAAATCGTCGTGTTTATATTCCCTTTGGTAATTATCCGAGAGAACCGTACCACGTTTACGGTATACTTACCCGGTTTCGCGCGCGCGCAATTTCCAAGAGTTAATCACGATTGTAACGCGCGACCGTGTTCCGGGACCTTGAACGCTAATAGGAAATTCCGTCGCTCGGAATAATTCGGTCAAGTTCGATTCCGTCGGTTCCCGTTTTACCACGTCGCGCGATTTCACGTTTTGTAATACCGCGTAAACGTTCGCGGGTCCCTCCGGCAAATTTCGGCAAACACAACGACGGTTACGATATTTTGTATCGTTTTCACAATTACGTTCGGTTCGTCACTTTTCGCATTCCCGTCCGTTCTACGGGCTTATTAGGTCCGTTCTTATTCGTTTTCCGAACCCGACGCGCTAGTTATAAATATATATATATAATAATATAATAGGCACTTACCCGTATTCGGACGGATCAGGTACAGTATACGGGAGCTATAAAAAACAACGAACGCGTTTAACGTCGACTATATATTTATAATATATATATATTTCTTTCGTAAGTAAGTATAATGTTATCGCTTTAACACGCACGGTTCAAACAATATCAAACTATAACGGGTTAATCGTTTTAATTCTAGAACAAAATACGGCCGGGGCGTACGTTACGTTAAACGAGACGTTTCTCGCCGACGAAAACCGTAATCGTGATCTACGTTCACTGTTGTCCGCTCGTTTATCCGTCCGTACGAACGTTTTACACGCCCGGGAAACGTCGCCCGTGTATGTAATGAACGTACGAACGTGAGAGCCTACGTGTGAACGTATGAACGGGAAAGTAAAACACAAACGTACACGATCGCGTGCTCGACCGGGAATTTCGGATTCGGATAGCGCCGCGGACTTTATCCGTACGACCGCCCCCACCCGTTGGTCGAATTACGCGACGATCGAGCTCTGGAGACTGTGTACGCGTCGTATTAAAACCGTACGGTTTTCGCGTGGCGTTGGAAACGTCTTTACAAACGGTTTCGGCCCGGTGGTTTGTACCACACGGGCGACTCGTGTAAAACGATTACAAACGAAAACGAAACGAACGTACCACCGCGTCCGCCGAATAATGTACGGCCGTATATCTATAACGTATAAACAACGCGAATATATTAAATCTAACGGAACTAAAAAAAAAACAAAAAACACTTACGGGTTACCCTCTTACGTTATCAAGTGATATGTCCGTTGGTAAACAGTTGATTGATTACTATGTTCGATCGGTTTTTACAAAAGTCGCTCGAAACGAATAACTTAACGATATGTCGGCTTATCTAATACGCGCCGTACGTTCTAAGTAAAAATAACGCGTACGTAATGTACGTGTATATATATATATATATATATGTATATCACATCGTAAATTTTGATATGTGTGTGTGTGTACGGGTGTGAGTCTGTTTGTCGGTGTAGTTTTGTGAACAATTACGTCTAAGTAAAAACGACGCGCTTTCAAATCGCGCGCGGTTGCGTCGTCGACTTACGAGTAGTTTCGGGTTTCGACGAACACTTACCGGGCTGTAAGTCGAAACGTTCGCGGTACGTTTTATTCGATATGTCTGTGACGAAGATATGTGTGACGTCGTACGGTTACGTACGAGAAACGGCGTTCCCTTTCTAGTTCTTCCGTTTCCATCCCCCACCCCATCCCTCCCGCAACTAACTAATCGTTTCGGTAGGCACGATTGCGGACCCGTTTCGACCCGTCTGGCCCCCCGTGTCCGTGTTTCGTTTACCCGAACGGTGGCCAGTTCCCTCCCCCAATAGTCGGATCGTCAAAGGGACGGACGATTTGTTTACACGTCCCGGTTAACTAACTATCGAACGTCACGATAAACCGGCCGCGAAAAACGTTTCCCCGTGGACGGATCGCGCGCCCACCGGTCACGTTTGATTTAGCGGCGCGACGTTCGCGCGCAACCACCACCCCGCAAGCCCGACGAATTCGTTGGCGCGTTAATGTTTTGCGCGCGTGTTCCCGAAACGTCGGCATTTTCTTTTTTCAATTGAAATAATCGACGAAACAAAACGAAACGTTATAATTATCCTCGTCGTTTCTGTATTGTTATGTAATATAATTATAATATAATCTGGGGACGAACAAAATGCGCGGGACCAGCCGGGATATTTAATAAATAATCGTATCGTGACACGAAGTTTTCCAAAAAAACACAACGTTCTCTCGTAATTATTAGATTTTTCTCTGATTTTCACGAAGCGTTCCTTTTAATAATATTTCCGACCTCGAATTATCCCACCGGATTCCGAAAAGTATTTTTAAAAATTAACGTTTTTGAATATCGCCGTACGAAACGGACACACGGTCTATTGAAACACGAAAATACGGCTAAATAACGAAATTTCGTTCGATTCACTCGCTCCGAAACGATAGATTTCACTTGTCCCTCCCCCCCCTGTTTCGGGCGCAAACACGCGTGATTCTCCGGTTTCGAATTCGGATAACGACTAATCGGTTAGTGTCCGGTAACGCTAAACGGTAACGGTAACACGCCAAACGTGTCGTTAACGTATTACGGATATTCGATAGCGAATTTCATTTTTTCGATTCGTTGGTCGCGCTCGATCGGATACGCCATATTTAATGTCGAACGAAAAGTCTATCGCTAGCCGAATTTTAAACGACACGATCCCGTCGTGGAATGTAGTTAGTTCTCACCGCGTGGTTAGCATGTAATTTCGTTTCCGAGGCGCCAGGAAAGACGTAATTGGCCGAATGACAAATAAAAAACGTTTCGCGGTCCGTTCGTTTATTCGACGACGAAGCTCCGTATCGTTTTCGGATACGAAACGTATTTAGGTCGAGCGTATCGTTCTGGACGAGCGCGGGTCACGTCTATTTTAATTATAAAATGGAATTGCTCGTCTCGGGCCGCGGTTCACGATATAAATTTTGAACCTTCGTCACCGTTGCCACCGTTGGCGTATTAAAAACGAAACGGGTCAAATTCGAAACACTATTCGTTTTCGGATTCGTTGGCGCACTAACAGGGAAGGGTTTTTGGAATAACCACAACCTCACGAAAATGTTTAGGAAAAATTAATTTCTTACTAGACGCGTATATTTTTAGCCAATAATAACGAAAAACTCAAATATTTTTAAATTTCGAACACGTTAAAATATAAAGCGTTCGTTAAAAATGAATAATCTATTAACGTTCACGTAACGTGTCTTATTTCGTTAGGGTCGTCCGATTTATTCATTTAAAGACTTACTTTCCCTCCCAACTTCATCCTCTTGAAATTCAGGTCTAAGTACGCCAACGTTTTCGAACGAGCAGTAGCGGTGGTGGTTACGCACGCGCTCGCGTAAGAAACGCGAATTTATTATTATTTCGTCGCGCGAAACGTAAAACGTGTCCTCCGTTCGATTTTTGGCCGTCCGTACACGAGTTGACGGTTGTATACCGAATGTCGGCCTTCTTCGATTTTCACTGGTGTCTAAAAACGGTTGTCGGAACGATACGAACATCGTATCCGTAACATTGTCGGCCACGCGTCTAAAGCCCGTCCGCAATCGCGCCAATAAAATAAACGCTAACTTAACCTAAAACTATATACAATAAACCTTAAACAAAGATAATCCGATAATCGTTAAGGTACTTGCGTTACAATTAGGCCCTCGACAACGATACGGTAAATCTAAAATATAGTTTATCGTTAAGTACAAGACGACTATATATATAAATCTAATCGCTAATTTCTTATTACGAAATGAGCTTGTTACGATGTCTCGTACGTTTGTCCTTTGTCTTCCGTGGTGAACGTTTTATCGCACGCCGATGATATCGTATTCGGCTACCTTAACGGAACACTAAACGACACGAAAACGGTATATACGTAAGGCGAATAGTTCTCGGTCGTATTACGCCGTAATAGGAGCGCCCTTTTTTGTATTTCCGATTCGCCTAACGGTTCGTATTAAGAGAGTGTTTCAAAACGGCGGAAATATCGAAAGTTCTGACGAGTTACGTTCCGTACGCCTTACGTCGACGTTTGTCGCGATACATACACGACGCCGTTAGCATAAACGGAATGACCAGCGCAAATCCGAATCGTTATATATATACGTACCGTTGTAACTTCGGGCCGCAAACGTAATTCGTAGGTGTCGTTGAGGGTTGAGTTATCGCGTCGACGATTTTCGAAAATACGCGAACGTACAGGAGAACTCTTTTTGATATTTTATTCGATAAATTACCGTATAAAAAGTCCGTTTTTATGGACCAAAACCCCCTTCCCCGAAATTTCGAATACATCGCGTTTCTACGGGACTTCCAGAATACCTTCGCGACGTTAATTTATTTTCGTGTTCGAAAATATGAAAACGAAAAATCGTACTACGTCGTTTTTGTTCGCCTGTCCCCGGGCAATCTTCCGCGGATTTACGTATTTATTTTTCGATAAATTGTTTCGCGGCCGTCGCGCGACCGGAAAACCGTGCCGCGGATCCGTTTGTAAACGATTCAATAATATTCCCGTCGAAATAATAAACCCGGGACTGACTTCACGGAGAACTCGTGGGTTGGCTGGGGCTGGTTCACCACGTCGGTCGATACGTCTAAAACTTTTGTCGGCTCCGTATCGATTTTTCAAAAAAAAAAACTTTCGCGCTAAACGAATTAAACAACAACGCGGGTTGTATTTAAAACGTCCGTATTCGATCATTTTTGTCGTGTATTTCTCAAATCCGGCGGTGAAAAACGAACATTTCCACCTCCCCTCCCTCGGCGGGAGGGTAAGAAGGAAAATACCTAACAAATAGTTACGTACATTTCGGACAACAAGCGAGTGATTGGAAATAAAAATCGTAATAAATACCCGAATTAGGTGATATTTGGTTATACCGCGAAATTGTGTTCGTTCGCCGGTATCCAACGTTGTTTCAAACAAACATCGGGTTGTGTCCACTTGTACCACCCACCTCGCGACGATTATTTGTCCCCGTGATTCCGATGACCGTGATCACCGTCCGCGATATTGTATTCACGCTTAACAGACGTTTTTGATGTAAAAAACCGAGCCACACTTTAACCGTTCAAGATGCGAGTGGCCAAACACACGCGGGCTTCAAATTACGCCATCGAGCCGATCGGAGTAGTAAATTATTTGGGACTGTCGAAACAACGCCGTCGTCGCGGCTCTCGCCAATTTCATTCCGTCCGTTGAAAGCGAAACGAGGTCGAATAAATGGTTTCGAATAAAAACGAAAAAAAGAACGTCGTCCGGCTGCTCGTTCGGGGAACGCGGTATGGTTACGGTGGAACGGCGTGACCGAACCGCGACTAACGATTTAACCGTTCGGTGAAAAAACCGACGGAACGATCTTCGCGCGTCGGTTAAAAACGTCGAATCGAACGAACTCGGTTAATAATTATTTTATCGCGGGACGGTTTTAATTTCGAAAACAACCAGACACGTCGGCGGAAAATATTTCGCCACGGGCGCGGGACACTCGTCGAACGTCCGCGTGAACATCTCCCCATCTTTCCTTCGGCCTGTAGTCCGTTTCGTTAAAAATCGCGAACGTTCGACCAATCAGTGGATATATCATCGCATGCTCCTTAAGTAGTACGCGGAACACGTCGGTACGATTTTCGCGGTATTTACGAAATTGATTTCGAGTCAGTAAACGACTCGTCCGGTAAAACGCTCGTCTAATAAATACGTTCGTATTGTTTCGTACGAGGATTATTCGTTTCGGGTGGCGAGGACAATAATCGTACAATGGCTGTTACGCGTGTTCGCCTATTTTACTTACGTTCCTCGCTCCCCTCCACCAGTTATCGATTTGTACGACTTTAGAATGAATCGTACGCGCGTCGCTAAACGTTTCATACCCCGCCCCCATCCCGCACGATTTCGGTAGACGGGCGAGGACAGTGTACAAACGTAACCCCACGTGTCCACCGTAGTGTTAAAAAAAAACGCGGCCCTTAGACATTTTCGCGTGTGTGGTCACAGATTAACGTTACCGTTAATTACCGTCGACGGGTCTACTACGACAATTAGAACGTGTCGAAAAATTCCGAAAAACTTTTTCGAAAAAGCGCTCTCATGAATGCGCGTGTACTTGGATTCAAAATGTAGATATGTGGAACGCGAGATTATCGCCGTACGTTTATTTAAGTATTAAATTCGTTCGTCTACGGCAAATTGTATCGTTTGAACGAATTATTCCCCTTTTCAGCGTTTATACGGGGAACTTCCGAACTCGTATAAGTCGTTCGACATTTAACTGATTCGCGTCTCGTTTGTAGCATTCGATCCGTTATTATAAATAACCGTTTGAATATCGGCCGAACCCAAAAAAGGGAAACGTTTCAAGGGCTGACGAATAAAAATCACGCGATAGATCGTCGCGTGCGCATTTTCGTTTCGGAGGGCGGGGGCGAATTGGCCATTACGAAAATGAGCGTACGGGAGGTTCCACTTACGCATGAGTAAAACATTGGCAGCCGCGCGCCATTTTGACAAAACGGGTAATTAACGGTCGGAATCGCGTCGTCAGTCGGAATACAAAGAGAGCGTGTCGATCGTAAACGCGGATTTCTCTTCGAGTCGTTCCCGTCAATCGGCCGTCCGGTGATAACCTATATAATATATCCGCGCATTCGGTACGGGTGGTTTACGACGGACTCGGGGATACTCGGGAATATTATATCGTTAGTCGAAACGAAACGAACTCGCGAATATTTTTAATACGACGTCGGCTAGGCTTCGGTTAGGACAAACGGCCTATATGATCGAATACGATCGTTGTAAATTTTCGCCCGAATTTCCGTATGGATTTTAACGAAAGCCCCGTTTCATTCCCGTCATGTTCGCGCGGTAACGACAATATCGTTAACGATAACGGCTTACGTACGATGTCGCGTGGTGGTCGCGTCCCTCGACTTTTACGTAATTTAAATTTAAATTTTCCTCCCCTAACGCGTCGTACATTATGCAAACTATTCGGGAAACTATCCAACGGGACGGCGTGTTTTTCCCCTTTCATTATTCACACGCGTCCGCCGGCGTGCAGGTGAAACGAAACCACAAACCGGCGATACTACTGCGTGTCCCGACGGTCGTCCGGCAACGTGCGCGGAACACTCGCGCCAACGATGATCGATTTGCCGTCCATCCTGACGGATCAATAGCGCGGACGGGATCCCGACGAATACAAAATATCGTTCGCTCACCGGCACCCATCCATCTATTTATCCGGTACTCCCTCCGCCCGAGCGTAATACGAATATTGCCGATATGGCTGCGTCTACTCTAAACATAAGAAATTCGATACCTCGGACCTGAAAGGGTCGGCCCTGTACGATTATATAGGTTCGCGTGCTGTGCCGGCTTAATCATTCGACTTGAGGCTATTAATATTTCGGAACGTCGTACCCAAGACCTCTCGTGTTACTTACCCTTAATTTTACCGCTTCTGTTTAAGTCACGTCCTTCCTCCTACCAACTGTTTGTTTTATTTCGTCGGAATTATCAATTAGTACCTTCGATCTGTCAAGCTTCGTTAATCGCCATTTCTGTTTCACACGAAACTTCGTGCGTCCGATACGCGCGACATACATTCGCTGGTAACGTTTGAAACACTCTCTTAATAGGTATACAACACCCTACGGTTACGGTAAGCGTTATAGAATAATTTACGATAAAAACGACGGTATAGTGGGGGGCGTTTTTGAGCGATTCAAAAGGCGTAAAATAAGAAGAACGTGCCGGTATTGTGTCATGCGTACACGGCGGGAAACTAAAAGGGACGTCCTTGACCGAAATGAGCCGGTGACGGGTAGCGGTCGGACGTTTTGTGGCGGTAACGACGAATTGCGCGAGACTAATGGAAACGTTTAAAAGTCAAACCTTACGGAGCTATTATTCGCGTACGGGCGGCGACCGTACGTGTCGGACACGTTCGACGTCGCCCGGCTTAGAACAGGACCGCCACGGTGACCAGAGCCAGCGCGATTATGCGCGAATCGGGCAGTACGTTCACCGCCCACGAGTTGGATGCCGGTAGCAGTACGTCAACTTCGGCGATTTTCAGCACCGACAGCAGCATGTTGGTTTTCACTTGTAACGATTGTGTCGTGACCAAGTACGAGAAATTTTTCAAAATTTCGAAACACGCCGCCTGCAACGACAAAAACGCGCTGGCTGATCGTTATGTGTTTCCTCGGTTGTTACTGTGGGCGCCTGTGCTCGTCGGCGAAACAACCATGCCCGTAGAACGACGGACGATGCGTCGGACAAACAGCCCGGGAAAAATGTTACGCCCTGGAGCGTTGTCAGTACGATTATACGGTTCCCGCGTACGTAGCAAAACTTTTATCGAAACGTAGGTAGAGAGTTATTCGTAACGAGCCGGGCCAGAACGGACGAAAAACGACGGGTAACGATAACCCAATAGAACGGTGTCGGCCAAACGGGACGATCGAGGGCCAGTACGCGGGGACGAGAAATGACGGAGGACATGAATAGGGATGGAATATCGAGGATACCGTAGCGAACGAATGTGGCCGGACAAAACGTTTTCGAAGAAATCTTGGAATTTCGCCGTTTCGAACGTATCGTTTTTTCGCCGGGAACGTTAAAAACAATTACGTCCGTTCCACTTCCGGTAGCGCGATATTCGGCCGTTTTCGCGTCGCCAATATAAAACGCCGAACGTTTCACGAAAATAAACGTTTACGGGTCGGCGCGAAACTTTCTGTAGGTGTGGTGACGTCCGTACGCTATTTGACGGCACGTGGTAAGTGTTCACGCCGTCGCGTTTTGGTAAATTTGTTCGGTCAAAATCGTCCGTACCGTCGCGAGAAACGCTGATACGCCGACGGCGAACGTTTCGCGCCGTGTAAAACGGTTACCGACAAAACGGGCGTGTATGGATTTACGAACGCGGTTTGTCCGTGGCGTTCTTTCGTCGTCGTGATTAATCGCATGGCGAAAACCTCATCTCCCTCCCGAACGTGGTCGGCATACGCGCGCGCTCATAATTTTTCGGACTACTTGTAAGTGCTCATCTAGCCGCTCGTCGTTTCGGGCGTGCGTATCGCCGTGCAATTATATCCGCGCGCGTTCCGAACGTCGTTTATCATTCGAAACGTACGGAAAATAATCATCCACGCATCGATCGCGCCCGACCAACAATAACTTTCGGCGCCGACCGCCCGATACCGCCCGATCCTCCGTCTCATCCCTTCGCCTTGTACACCCCTCTCCTCATCTATTCTCACACCAACGTTCGATCTCCCGCGTGTTCTTCGCGCGCGCACCACCACCGCCTCATAGTCCTTTCTGTACAACACGCCCCGCCGACCCTTTCGGTTCACTCGCGTATCGTCTCTATGGCGGCACTCATTTCTCATCACGTCGTTTCCAAGTCGATCGTCATACCCCGTCACGCACGGCCCATTCTCTCGTCCAACATTTCCGCACTGCCGAGTGGATGGAAGAGGGGGGGGGAGAACGCCCTTTTCGACCCGATCGAACGTCGCTTTTTTTTGTTCGGAACCTACGCGCGCGCGTTATTATTGTCGTTAACGGGACGTCGGGTTCGGCTTTGCCGCGGGTTAGGCGATGCGTACGTAAACTAACTTACGTTATCTTGGAGAACGGACGACCGGACGTCCGCGGCGTCAGTTTTCAGGTGTCCACCGGCCGTGAGTTTCGGAGACGCTTTGCCCATGATGATCATATTCTCGAACGACATGCTGTGTAGCTGCAATTTGCATGTAGTCTGAAAGCATTATACGAAAGGTCCGTTAACCGTCGCCGGATCGCGTCGGCTAGTTCCGGTTGACCGATTTGTGTCACGGTGGGGTAGGATATGGGTCTAAGTACACCGCGGTCAATCGATTTGGCGTTGTTCTAATTTTGGGGTCGACGCCGAACGGGGGGCGGGGAACACCATCCATACAGCGGACGACGTTTTGGTGTTTTCACAGCTGCCGTTTTACGGCGAACACGAAACGTTAACGTCGTTCGTAGCGTTCGGGGGGAAACGTCACGGATTGTGAGTATGCCGAAGAAAAACCGCCAAAGTGAACGGCCGGTAAATCGGCGGTGAAAAATCGAAAAAATTGTCGGAAAGAACGTGCCGATAAATACACGTTTAAAACAATCCGGCCGTTTGGGTCGGAACGGATTTTTGGCCATCGTTGGAACGGCGAAATATCGATTTCGCTCCTCATCCGTCCTCCTCGTGTCGAAATAAACACCGATTAACTGTTGTTCTAGGTAACGCGATCTACGTACTCGAGTTCTGAGTACACGTACGCCAGGAAACCCGCCGATCGCGTAAATATTTGACGAGTGTCGCGTTTCGTGTGGCCAAAACCGATCGCGTCGAAATATAAGCATGAGTACTCCCCCTACCATCCCGCATCGTTATTAGAAATTCACGCCGAGAATTCCACCACTAATATCGACGATCGTTCGAACGACGATTTTACCAAAATACTATTCCGATCGTTCCGTTATTAAATAATTCGTTTCATAATTTTTTTCGGAATCGATCGTTCCGAACATGTATTTCGCCTAAGTGCGTATAAATAAGGAACATTTCGTATTACTACTCGCGGTCGATAAAACGCTATCAGGGACTCGTCATATGGCCGAAATCGGCGACGATTATTCGACATCGAGTATTTATCATAGGTATTATCCGAAAACACAAATACAAGAAAACCCGATTCAATTCGTATCGAATTTCGCATGAACATCGCGTTTTCGTACGGTGAGTAACGAGAACAATAATATCTGTTTCGGAACAGATTCGTTTCGTTCCCATGTAGTATGTGCCGATACGCTTCGGTTTTTTGCGCGTTACGTTCGAAACGAAGAGATCGAAAAAAAACAAACAACGGCGAATGTTGTTTTTTGCGTTCGAATAACGAGCTGAATAAAAGGTCCGTTTCGATTGTTTTCGCGTCGGACCAATGTACGGCGCGTATAATACTTCGATTAAACGAACGTATTTATATATATATATATTCGTTAGACCGATCATTGTTGGGTAGCACCGTCGGGCGGTCGGTCCGGGTAATGAGGTCAAAAGGCGGATCTCGGTCGTGCACGTTGTCGGGAAACGAAAAAAGAAAATCCCGTCGGACCGGTCGACGGAATCACCCTAAATTTATTAATTAAAATTAATCGTATCGATCGCGCGGATACGCGAATTATTGCCGGGTCCGTTTTCGTTTTACGATTTCGGTAACGTTACAAACGGACCTAGCGGTTAAAAAAAAATACAAATACGATTAGCACGATACGTAACCGTCGCGCCCGTCGCGTCAAGTTATTTTCAGGTAAACTCGGGACTCGGTTGGACGACAACCGTCGTAGGTATGTACCATTGTCGTTGGATACTACGAGCCGATAGCGCGTAGAAAATACGTTTCTCTCAATGGCCGTTAAAAAAAAATGTTTACGTCGTTTTCGCCGTTAAAACGGTACGCGAACAATTTTTTTCGAACATCCGATGATCCCGAATTTCGACGATACATTTAGCGTTTCCCGAAGGGATCGTTTTCCACCGTTGTCTTCGCGCACAGTTTACTTATTAATAACGTCGAACGTACTGCACTGCCGTTCCATATTCTATTTTTGAAATAACTTTCGTCATCAGACGGCTCTACAACAACGTTGTTACATTTCGAGTCGGACATTTTCAATCCCTCGGCACCGTAAAAGTCTCGAGATCACGCGTTCAAGATAACGCGGAAGATTCGCTGTTTTCGATCTCGTTTAATATATCACTGCGCACGTGCTCGTGTTTTTTACGGCGAATTCAATCGCAAAACGTGCACGTCGAGTAATCAGACGAAAAATGTTGTCGACGTTTATCGAACGGTGTCGTATTTATAATTAAATTTTCGTTCGAGTCTTACGACGTCCTGTGGATTTCACGTTCGAAGGTCAACCGAAAACGATCGAATCGACACTTTTTGTCACGACGTTAACCACGATGCGGTAACCGTTTCGAATATGTATTTTACTTATAGGTCGCCTCGACTATTGGTCGAAAAAGGCGAATTCCTTGTGTTCGATATTCAACTCCACTACCACTAGCTCGCGACGTTACTTCTCTCGTCCGGGCCTCGTAAACGCGCCATCCCAGCGAACGCGTTAATAACGAATCCCTTCCTTATTCCGTCCGAACGACGCGAGTAATTTCGAAATTCGGCGGTGTTATTTAACCGTTTCGTTCACGTGTAAAACGTAAACCGTATAATACCGTAACGACGTACCGGCGCGAACCGTCATAATACATATTCTATCGCTGTTACACTTTCGGATACGCCTCGCCGAGTTCCGGAAATTAATTATTAAATGGTAATCTCTATGAATCTTAATGCGCGCGCTTTTTGATTAGTGTCGAATTAATTAGATACTCGCGAAACGATTATATCGGCAAACGATGAATTATTACAATTCCGATATGGGTGACCGTTACGGTAATTTCGCCTTCGATGGAAAATTTAAACCGCGTGTAGGGGGCTCGTTCGTCGTTGAAAACGGCGGCGAAACCGCTTTCGCAACTAAATAACGTTCGTTTCGCGAAAATGCGCGCCGTCCGCGCGTATATTTGTAACGGACGCGATTTTTTTCCCCCGGGAATCGACGGAATCGCTCGTTTCGTCGACGGTAATTGTCCGGCCGGGTAAGGCTGGCCCCTCACACGAGCGTACGAAAAGCCGTCGACACGCACACACTCTTTGTCGTAGGACTACGTAATCGGTTATAGGAGCAGGCGCACAAATAACACGCGTTATATAATAATAATTATTATTATTATGGCGGCACATGATCTTACTGGCCACGCTGAAGTAGTTGAAACATTTCGCCGGATCTTCTCGAAGTTCATAATACAACTTTACATAATGACCATTCGTGTGTCGTTCACAATTTATTGGACGAACCCAACAATCCCTTTTCGTCCGTTTGTGTTTCGGGCATAAATCGGCTCGATCGACCACCCGGCGGTGCGGAAATGTGGGACGAGAGAATGGGCCGCGCGTGACGGGGTGCCGACTTGGAAACGACGTGATAGGGAACGAGTACCGCCGTAGGGACGCGAGTGAAACGAAAGGGTTAAAGCACCAAAGGATAAAACGTCGTCTGGGTTCGTATGAAAGAAAAATCCCCCGTGAAAATAGTACTCGGTGTAGTCTTTACAGCTTTACAATCAAATAGATACTAGTAAGATGCGAAATCGGCGATAAAAATTTGTTAACGGACGCTCGTGTGCCGGCTCTAGTGCGCGCGTTGAAATGTACGTCCGCCGAAACGTTCGTACTTTGCGCGTCCGTGTAGTCCAAGTTGTGGCTACGAACTAAGTCGGTTTGCCCGGCGTTCCGGGTAGACAATCCTATCGCGTGTACGCGTCGGGTGTCTACGCGTACGCGACCATCGACGAAACGCAAACGGACGCCGTTTTACACGAAATTATTGATCGGTTTATTTCGTTTTACAACCGAAACGAAAACGGCGAGCGTATATTCCGGAACGCGTCATTTTCGATACCCGGATACGGTTAGTTACGGAAATCAGTCGATACGTCGCGGCCGGCGAGCGTCCGCGAACGATTCTTTCCGGTCGATCGCGTGTTTGTTCGGCCAACAGTTGGCCATAGGACAACGTTTCGTTTCGAACTCCCGTCCAGTAAACAACGCGTCCCATACGAGTGGCCCGTTTTCGCGGACGTACTTACCGTCTTACTAACCTAACGGTCCCGAACGACGTTTATTATTCATTTTCGCTCCGACTTAGTTTCGAACATTACCGCGCTAGACATTGAACGAGCGCCGCCGGTAGAACCGTACCAAAAATCCGTTTCGCGATTTCGTCGAACGGCAGATATCAAACAGGGCCGTACCACGAACGTCCCTTTCCCGCGTACGTACGCGTCCACGAACCATTTGTAACGATATCCGGGGATATCGTAATTGTCGGAACCTTAATTACGTTTCGGCGTATTTGAAAATACTATTTTAATCAACGTTAGAACGACGCTTGAACTTTTCGGAATATCATCGACCCCATACATTAATGTCGATAATACGTACCGCGCGAAACAAAGGCTTAGTCTGAGTGGCGGTTACACGGTTACCACGGAATAACTCATTCCATTCGTACAAGAATATCACAATAACAACACGGCTATATTCGAAAATATATACCGTTCTATCGTATCTGAGAAACGCGCGTCCCTTATTCAGTTAACAAACATCGAAAAGAACGAACCCGACGATTACTACGATTATTGCAATCAACATATAAAGAATCGTGACGATCGAGAGTACGCCGGTTTCTAACATATCTTAAAGTGAGTCGGACGATACGTCGCCGTAAAAGACAAAAATTATGTCCCGTCCATCGTCGGCCGGCCGTTAGACCGGTCTGACCAAACACCGCCGGTGTCGGCAAATCCGATGACGTCTGTCGTCTTCTCCTCACGGTTACAAAGATAACTCTTGTCTTTGAGTATCCAGCCACGAGTCACCAGGTAACAGAAGTCGGTACCGGATCAAGGGCATGTTCTCTTCGCCAGGATTTCCGCGTCTCCGTTCAGTTGTCGACCATAAGCATAAGCGAACTCGCCGTCCCGACAATTTTCCCCGTTCGTTTGGCGAGTAATTTCCTTTTTCACTTTTTAAAACTTCGTTTTGAATCGATATGACCGGAGAGGTAAGTGATAACGTAATAACTCGATAAAATAAACACCGCCCTCGCTTATATCTAACACCTACCGATAGCTGTTTACCATTTATCGCCTAATTTCGTTTCTTGAGTTATTACACAATCGTGTACAATATTCGGTGTCGCGGTTCGCGGCGACCGGTCGGTCGGTTCAACAACCGCTGAATGAAAAACAATGATAGGAAGATGTCCCGGTCACGTCTCGGTAGACGAAAATTACGATCGTTTCGAAACGAAAATCTCCGAAATTACGCGTTTAACCGACCGAAAAAGGTACTAACGTAGGAACAAACAGTTAAAAACCAAACGAGGACGCTATTCGAATTATTTCAACTCGTCGGCGTTATTCGAACATTCCGCACGTAAAACACACAAAAATGTTAATTTATCGCTCGTTCCGGTGGTAATAAACGGCCTTTTTTTCTCTCGATAACTTTCGGTTTTAATATCGAGAAATCGAAAACGGTACATTTAAAATTTAAATTTTATCCAAACACTGTAAATGTAAAACTTTCCGCGTAATTTATAAATAAAACTTTTAAATCGCTTCTTAACGTACGAAACTATCCGTCCACCTTCAAGAGAAAAAAAAAATGAAGAACGTTCGCCCTTCGCACAAATTATTCGTCGTTAAGATTTCGAGACGACCGAAAATAGTGACGGCGACGTGTATATTATGCAGTCAAAGTACTGTTATTCGAATAAGTTACTCGGTGGTACTCGCGAAGTTTTCAGCTTAGTGGCGGACCCGAGTACGAATTTATTTCGCGCAACGGACGTCTCCGGGAGGATTGAAACGTATCGAAAGTAGTCGGCGGCGCTTTCGAATAAATTTATCGCTTCGCGGACCGCCGCCGAATAATCGATTATTTATAGAAACGGAACGCGCGTACAACGTACGGCACTTTAATTCGCGACGGGGACACGGATTCGCGTCGCGTTCGTCGATTGTATACCGAGTAAATGTACGTTTTTCGTTTCTACGTAAACAATGGCCGAATTTATCGGGGGGAGCTTGGAAAATTCAACGCGCGCGCGGCGGACGGTGTAGCCGTACGTTCGCGAATATAATTCGTAAAACTAAATTTCGCTTCAAGCCGAATTGAGTTTAGTAGGAAAAAACGAATTTATTCCCGTTCGTACAGTCGACCTAGTACTATATGGACGGTTGGTTTTCACGTAAATGTATACGAATATGCGCGGGCTTTGTATTTACGAAACAAACAAAGAATACATATCGATAGGTATTCATTTATATAAACGTTTTTTACGAAAATTGTATCGAAAACGTTTATTTCCGTAGTGAATTCGTCGGATTCCGTGTACTACATTCTCGCAATCGTAATCCCAATATCGTTTTCTAAAACGTTTCGCTTGTCAATAATAGAAAAACGGCTTATCGCGTTCCCGTTTCGCCGAAACAATAGTCCCGTGTCCGAGTTACTCGTCGCACTATCCCACGAACGACGGCCGTTGTCTAACAATTGGAAACGAAATTCGCGGACGCCCGTTAATTTCGCGTATTTCTCCGTCGATCGTGACTGTTGTGGTCGCCCGTAAACGAGAAACGGTATTGTACGGTCGCCGGTGTACGCGACTGTACGTAAGCGAACCGCCGTCGCTACGACGATTTGAAAACCAACCTTCTCGATTTTTCTCGCCCAAATTCTTTCGGAACGATCGAAACGGAATCATTCGTCGTACCGTTTTACCGTTTTTAACGAACAATTTCCGTGCCCGGTATCGCGTGATTAATTATCGCCGTCGCGGTCCGTTCGCAGTTTTTCGTTCGCTAAACAAACGGCTCGACGACCAGCGAACGGGGTATATTCGTTGGGGCGCCGCCGTTTTAAAGGCGATCGCGCGGAGCAACGACACTTTCGCGGAAATTTATATAATCGGATCGCGTTCGGTCGGACGAGCCGCCCCACCGGGATATTATATTACTCGGTTCGTGGACAAAAACACGAACGACCGTAAACGAAAAAATAAACGAAATTCGGGGACCGTGTTCCGACGGTCCCTCTACGTCGGTCCGAACGATATTAGACACGGTCCGCGGGTACGGGTAGCGCCCGAGACGGCCGTGTGTGGTCAGTAAAGGGTACTCACGTTGTACACCATGTGCTCCTGGATGTACTTTTGTACGGCGTAAATGACGTCCTTGATCTCGAAGTTCATGATGTCCAAACTTTTCAACAACAATTCGTCCTTTTCGCTGTATCCCAAGAACAAGAACACGCCCGGCACCAGCGTGTACGAACCTGTATCGAAAGGGACGTTTGGAATTAAACGCCGACGGCCGTGGCGATTCGCGTCCCACACACACACACACACACACACACACACACGCACAACTAATACGTTCTACGGGTGCTCGTTTCCGTTACCCGTTTTCGGTCGCATGCAAATGAAACGGCCCACGTAGCACACGCATCGGCCCCGGAACGCTATGTACGCCGGCGATTCGTGATGGTAGTACGCGATTTCCGTCACGCACGGCACCACTTCCACGCAGATCGTCTGACAGGTCAGGCTTTCGCCGGTCTTGCAGTGGCACACCTCGGAACACGAATTGTCCTCCAAGCTGTGTAACTGTAAACAATAAACGAAACCGATCGAAACGTTTCGCGCGAATACGTTCGGCGACACGCCGTAAACGAAGCGATTTCGTTCGTTTTCCCCTCTCAGCCCAAATTTTCCTCGCCGCTTGTTCGTACGAGCGTTACAGGAGAGACGAACTTCGAAGACTATAAATGGACCAAAATGGTAGCAATTGTTTAGGGTATTCGAACGGCGCGTGTTTTTTATTCGCGGTAAACGGAAAAAAACAACGCACGCGTTAATAATTCGTAGTAATTATATCGCGGAAACTCGGGCATCCCGTTATGACCGGTCGCGAACCCAATAATCGATCGCCACGCACCGTATACGGTCGTCGCCGGACACGCGGCGACGATTAACGGACGTCTAGTTTTCTCGACGGTTTCGCGTTACGCGCGCGTTTCTCGCCGTCGTCGTCGTCGTTTTCGTTTATATATTACGAATTATACAAATCGTATTCGCGCTTTTCTAGTTCACGGTCACATTTCAGCGCTTTGCCGATCAACCCTTTGAAGTATCGACTGGCGGCCATGTGCTTCAGACGTACACCGTCGACGAACGCGGACGCGTACGTTTTGCTCAAGTCGTACACCTTGGAATGGACGTACGCCTCCTCGATGGTCAACAGGATCGTGTTCGTCGGCGACCAGTCCACCCTGTTGCACCATCTCACCAACCGCAGCTGCACCATGTCCCGGCACTCGCTCAGGGCCGACTTGGCGTTCCATATGACCGTGGCCAGATAATATATGTCCTCCACGTTCAGCACGAACGCCACGCTGGACTCGGCGCCCAGCCGGGACTCGGCGGACTTGACGTCCTTCAGCATCACCACGTGCGGCGCCAAGTTCGTCCGTTCGGTAGTGATGCGGCGCAAGTGCTGGCAGTCCTTGCACGTGGTCATCCGTTTCAAATTGGACATGGTCACGAACATGTTCAACGGTTTCAGGGTCCGGCAGTTGTAGCATTTCAGCAACGTCCCGCGCCGCCACGTCCGTTTCAGCGCCGGGTTCACGTTCGGTTGCGTAATGAAACACAGGAACAGTATTTCGATACGTTTCCTCAGCGTCCGCAGTTGCCCGTCGTCCAGCCGGAGAACGTTCAGCATGACCAGTTCCCGGTCCACCAAGCTGGCGATCGGTTTCGTGAAGTCCGTTTTCCTGAAACAACCCAACAACCGTTTCACGTCTTCCAGCACTGCGATCCGGTCGCGTTCGCCCGGGCCGGTCCGTGTCAAGGCGGCGAACAGCCCCGTCAGCTGTTTGGCCTGCTGCGTTTCCATCGTCTCCAGCCGCATCGTCTTCCCGTTCGACAGGGTCATCACGACCGGTTCCGACACGGCGTTCAGCATACGGACCGTTTTCGTCTCGTCGGCGATTCGTTTCGCCCGGAGCCGGCGTTTCGTTATGTCCTTCAAACACTCGCGTTTCATCGTCAGCCGCAACCGGTTGTTTTCGATTCTCGCCGGCGCGGTCGGCGTGCCGCTCTCGAACCGCGCCTTCATTTCGTCGTCGTATTCGTCCACGGCCAAATACAGGGCTTCGAAGTCGCTCGTTTTTGTGGGATACTGTAAATTGACGATGGCCCGCTGTTGCTCGGCCACGACGACGGTTTTCAACCGTTGTTCGTTCTCCGACGTAACCTGATTGAAACTGCTGTAGTACTTCAAAATGCGCAAAAACTTCTGTTTCAGTTTCCAACTGTGCCAACACTTCTGTATCACGCGAGCGCATCTCTCCAGATATTCCTCCGGGGCCGGGTCGCCCGTGATGTTATGCGGACGAGCGTCTATGGGCGAAAACGAAATACGTAACGCTGAAAAACGTACGCGGCCGCGGTGCCCTCGACGGTTGCCCGACCGAGAAAACAAATAATATCGACGGTACGGGCATTCCGTTGTTGTCGATTCGCGTTCACTCGGAAAGCGCGTTCGAAAACGACCGTTTTTTCGTAAATAACCGTCGAGATATTTTTTATGTATATTACTCGTTTTTCTGCCGGTACTATTTGAGACGAATTTCGTAACAACAGTCGCTGTCGAATTGAAAATAAAAATACGGTACAAATTGTTTAGACCGACCAAAATCATCGTACACCTCTCTTTCCTCGTAAAATTGTCCACGTGTCGTTTATGGAAACGGATAAAACGTATAACGTTCGATTAAATTTTAAAAATCCTTTTTTTCGAATACGACCGTTTGTCGTGGCGGTCGAAATGAAAAACTCCCGAGATCTCCGTCTAATCAACCGGCCCATCGTTTTTCGAACTCGATCATTGTCAATAAACGAAACGATGTCGGCGTTCAAATACGACGAATTCGTCTTCCTCGCCTTAGTCTCCCAACTATTTGGAACCAATCGTCTCAACCTTCACTTGACTCGTCACATCGTACACGCCAGTAATTCACGATCACTAAGGTCTTTATCATTTTCATTCCACGCTCAATGCCATAACTGTTCTTACTGCTTCCGAACCTTCTCACCTCGTAACCTGACCAAACCATCTAAGTCTATTCTCCCTCGTTTTATCCATAATCGACGCTACTTCGACGCTTTCTCTTATCCAATCTTCTCTCGTCACCCCACTCATCCATCTAAGCATTCTCGTCTCGGCTACACACATCCACTGCTCTTGTCCACCGCCCGACACTCTCAACCATACAACATACCTGGTCTCACTACACTCCTATAGAACTTACGTTTCAAACTCGTTGGAATTCTCTTATCGCACAAAGCGCCAGACGCTTCTCTTCGTACTTTCAACCTCCTTTATCTCGTTTCTCGTTTCAACTACTTGTTCCTTTTTCTCGAACGTTTACTCTATACACTCTTACTCGTTTGACTAATCTTCCGGAGCGTATCTCCACACGCCGTGTGTTCAAATACGACGAATTACGCGATATATTATTCTAACGAGACGTCGAGTCGCCGAACGTTTTATCGAAATGTTCGACACTGGTCGTATTAACGCGTTATCGGTAAAACTGACGTTTACGGTTTATTTCGCGCGGCGCTCGTCCGGTTAGTAATAGTCAAATGTCCTAAGCGCCCTACTAACGCGGCCGCGTCTCTTCACGGCCGTACGTTTTCGTTCGTGCGCTGCGTTCAAAACCGAGCGACGATCCTCCGCGATTCGTCGTCCGCTTTCGAACCGGCCGACAAAATACGAGTGAACACTGTGGGCGACGTTTCGTGTGAAATTGTCGGACCGAAAACGCGTAGACCGAGACACGAGCTCGGGACACTTTACGCGAACCGCGGTCGCCGCTGGTTACAATTACTTATTTTCGCGTATGAGCTGGACCGGTCATGACCGCACATCGGTTCGGTTTGTGTCCCGTAATCCCGGACGGTATCGACGCACGCGTCCCGAGTGTACACCACTTGCGTGCACTTCGTCTTCTTCGGCCGGCATTCGGCCGTGCCGCGTACCGTTTGGGTGTTCGCGTTCCTGTAACGGCCGCCCGTACTCGGGCTACAGCATCGCCGCCGGCGCCAATGGCCGTACGGCGCTGGCCCGCCGTCGGTGTCGGCCACTAACCGGACCGGATCGCTACCGGTCCAGTATTGCCTGAGCGCCGTCTGACCGTCGGTCACGTCGGTCTGCCGCCGTCCGTCCCACACGGAAACGCGCACTTGTCGCGCGTACACGGCGCTCGGCCATAGCGCGGGCAACACGTACCGTTGAACGTCCGATATTGTGTCGTACACGGCGAAATCGGTGACCAGCACGCGACCGCTGTTCGCCAACGTTATGCGGACCGGGATGGAGTGCGGCCGGTCGGGCGGCACGCGCAGATTCATGCCGTCGGGCACGTCCGGATTTGTGTTTCGCGCGCGCCAAGCACGGCCGGTGTACGTTTTCGTGGCTGTCGCGTATGTAGCAGCGGACCGGTCCCGTTTTCGGAAAGCGTTTTTTTTTTTTTTTTTAACACGCTGGCCTTCGGATTCGGTATTCGTTCCCCGCGATTTCCGGCCACGAAACGTACGTCGCCCGGCGATCGAATAAAACAAATCGTCCAAATTACGTACGTATTATTATTGTTACTACTGTACGCGCGTTTCGAATGGCAACGGCCGTTTCGTTCCCTTTTCGTCCGTTATTTCGTTCGCGTAATTACTCCGCTAATCGACTACGGAATCGGTTACGCGAAATTACCGTTTACCACACACACACACACACTACTTACCCTGATTACGTCACCTTCGGACATGAACTGTTTGTTATAGTGCGGCGATCTCTGCAAACTGCATCCACCTGTCGAATACGCGTTTTAACTATGAACGTGGTATTCGAAAATAATTTTCTCTCTCCCTGGTGCCCATCACCGAGGGACGCGGTTACGGCAACGAATCGATTCCGTTTTGGGACAGTCGGTCGCGGTCAAGGAGACGACTTTGGAAAAATTCAACGATCGTTACGAATCGCCCGGTTCCGACCGGTGTATTCGGAACGGAAACAACTAACCGTCGTCGCGTGCTGATGATGTCCCGGGCACACGGAAATAAATATCTCGGGACCCAAACGGGACGTGCGTACGGACGAACACTAGCGACTAACGACGTTTGGCTGTAGAGGACGAATTCTCTCGTTTGTCGTCAATACACACCGGGCGGAATAACGACCGTACGCGCGAATGGAAAAGAAACCGGTTAAAAAGGCTAAAGGCGGACGTTTCGTTACGAGTAGGGGACATAGCGAAGGGCGGCCGTTTCGACGGCAAACGTAACGTCGAGTAGGCAATAATTCGCTCACGTATTGGCATTTGAGACGCGGGCGCGACGGTGGTGGTGGTGGTGGTGGTGGTCGTCGTCAAAGTTGTCGTAGACGTCGTGATGACCGCAATCGTCGGCGGTGCGGCGGTCGTCGCGGGTTTGAATTTTTTACCGGCTACCAGTACCCTGACCGCGGTAGTAGTGGTCGGCGGATCTGTGACGCCGGCCGTGGACGGCGGTACCGTCGGCGCCGACGGTTTGATCGCCACCGCCGTCGTTCGCTCGTCGACCGTCCGAGTCGTGTACGCATCGTGCGGCCGCGGCGACGTGCTCGCCGAGTTCCTTATCTTGGTCATGTGGAAATCTCTTTGGGCCTCCACTGAAAGAAGACGAAAATTGTCCGTTTAATATATATATATATTCGACGCGATCGATTGCCGCAATTCGCCCCGTGACGATCGACAACCGGTCAATCGCCGAACGTCCATTGACCACGCTGTCGGCTCGCTAGCCTTATATCGATTCCGTCCCGCGTGTCCCTTCGCGTTATTGCCGAACAACGCCCGGCCATACGTACCGACGCACGAGTTGAACCAAAACACCCGTTGCCATCCCATACAGTCGTAGAACTTCGACGGTGACGTGTCCTTGCACGCGCAATTCGTCCTCAACGTCGTCCCGAGTATGCCGAGAATGGATTCGCGGCACGCCGACGGAGTGCCCGCGCAACGGCTGGTCATTTGGTCCACCGCGCACGTCTGTTCGAAAGCCTCCAGCCGGGACCTGTGGCGCGCGCGGACAAATATTAAACGAACGACGCCCAATACGTTCCGTTCAAATTTTACTACTGTAAAAAACCGCGCGTGCGCCCAAAGATAAACGCTACGGCCGTCGATACGAATCGTCGTTATTGTTCGCGACTTCGGTTTTCGTTCACGTCTGTTTTCGTACCGAACGCCGCCGGATTCGAAAACGACATTTCGTTTCTACGCGAAATACGTTTTATTTATTTTACGGCGATTTTTACATAAAAAAAACAATGTATAACACTTTTATAACGTTAAACGCTAGGATTACATATCAGTAATTGAACACTCGACGAACGATCGATAAAAGTGTTTTTAAAAGCTCGTTGGCCGTATGAGGAACGTAGATAGGGCGCGCGCGCGTAGATCGAGTAACCGGTTGGTACGTTGCAACAAATTAAGGAGAATCAATTTGATTGTTCGATGTGCGACGAATGTGCGTCGTGTCTACGTTCAGCTATGGAAGATGGGCCAAGTAGCGACCGGTGTGCGGTTCACGAGGAATTTCAAGTACGAGTTTAGAGAATCGTAAGAATCTATATCGTTTTCGTCTATATATATATATATAAAAAGGGGAACCGAGCGTTGTTGGATATTTTTTTTGATTTTTCGGAAATTATATTTAGATTACCTTAAAATCTATTATAATATTGTTACGTTATACTTAAATTACATTTACCTTCGTCAATTAAAATAAAACCGATTTTTCGTCGCCCGAAAACACGGATTAAACGACCGTTTTCTAAACCCAACTAGATCGATTTATCGCCCTCGAAACCCCCGGCGTACTAAATTCCGTGAAAATCGTCGCGTCCGAACGAATCGCTCGTTCAAACGTATATTAGACACGCGCGTACGACGAATATTTCTACGGCGGTTCGATTGTTCCACGCACGTTGCCCATACGGCCGCGGAGTTACGGCGGGACGGCCGTGACGGTTCTTCGCTCGTTGTCGACGACGCGGTACACGCCGGGCGCGCGTCACACGCGCAAAAGGCGCCGTGCATTATTTACGTACGGAATTATTTATCGTTACGATACCGTCGCCATGGATACCGGGCGCGCGTGGTCGCGGAATAATTAAACGTCCGTTAAAAAACGGCGCCCGCCCGACGAAATCCGATCGAATCGTGCACGACGTTCGGCCGATTTAATTGCGAGGGTCGCCGTCCATAACGAAACAAACAGTCTCGCTATTTCGTTCCCCTTCGCCACTATTCTCGACGGTTTTCATTTTCTCTATCAACAAAAGCGTCCGTGTGTACGTTTATTTTGTTTTCGTTCAACCGTTCCGACGTACGTTTAGCTATTTCGAAAAAAAAACTCTAATCGGACGGTACGAAAAACGACCGAGGGCCGCCGCACTGGGCGTCCGGCACGAACGTCGCGTTTCCAAGTACGGCGTGGATTACCTGGACGTTCGTTCGCGTACGCGCCAAACCCCAAAAACCGCGCCGGTAAACGATCGACGTTTTCAAACGGACGTGATTTGGTTCGTTAATCGGACGGGTCGTCGTGTCGTTCGACCAACTTGAACGCGAAACTCATCGCTGTGGGCAGAAAACGTTCGCGTTGTTCGGCGAGCTCGCGCGTGTTTCCTGCACTGCCGGTATCGGTTTCGTCCGCGGGTTTTTGCCGTCCCATTCCCGTACGTGGCTAGTGTACCGGTCGAAACGAACGTTACGTCATCGTCGGAGGTACCCTACGCACAACGGACTGCCGGGGTGTCCCGTTACAGACCCGGTGCGCGTTCAATTAGCGGCGGCGAAACGCACCACCGCTACGAACCGTCCGATTTTACCGTAAACGAATTGTACGTGACCCGCGTGATGCCGGACGGTTTCCGCCAACCGATCGGGTTTTCGTTATGAAACGTCGTACCGTTCCGGCGACACTCGATACATCCGATTACACGAATCTAAAACGCGCGTCAGCCCCACGCCCGGCGCGCACGATAATACCGCGCGAACGCCGACTGGAGAGCGTAGCGGATCGTTTAATATTTCACCGGTAGGTATTATTAACAACGGTCTTCTGGGATATTACCGCGGCCGTGTTTCGCGCTCGAAACGTCTTTGGAAATTCTTTTAAAAAATCCCTTCGATAAAAGCAACGCGTTAATATTACGCCAACGTGGTTCAATTACGCGGACTAAAACGTACCCCATAAACGAGTTGGCGATATAATCGTTTCTAAATAAAACGTTTTACGTTTCGCCGAAAGTGAATTTACCCGGTTAAGTACTCGATAACTAATAAAATATGCGCGTAACGTAATAACGTTCGAAATACGCGACTTTCCGCGGTTTAATCGTACAACTTTCTAAACGTTGCTTCAAATACCGTTCACCGTAGAGCGCCCGTTCGAAGTATCGCGGAGGAAATTTGGCGGAAATTTAACGGAACCGTAACGGGCGGCGGCCGACGTTGATTAATTGTTCGGTCAGCGACCGTTCAGAATCGGAAAAGCGTCCAAATGTCGACGTGAATCTGGGCGGATAAGGCGCCCGTGGTGGCCGTCACGCGCGTAAAACTAAAAACGTTCGATCCCGTGTCCACGCGTAATTGAATAGTTTTACGCGAGAATGAAAACGTTAAAAAGACGCGCGCGCGCGCGCGCGATCGTAACGGCCAATGATATAGGTACCGAGAAATTACGCGAAATTTAATAGAGTCGCGTTGGAATTCGTTGGTCGCGTGTAGTGGCCGATTAGCACGTCGCGACGTCGGTCCGAAACAGTTCAAGTGGCGCGTTTGACGATCGCGCGTTCGCCGTACTTTATACGTATTTTCGTTTCGAACGACGTTTATTCGATAAGATTTTACGAACGTTCAAAAAAAAAAACCGTAGCGTAATGATATCCGTAGTTCGAATAATTAACGTCCCGGCTATATTTCAACGTTAATTACCGTATTACGTGTTTTGCGATAACGTTTTAACGAAATGTAGAATGACGCTCGGAACACCGACGCCATTACAAACGGTTAACGGAACTATAACTAAAACAAACGGCGTTTATTATTGTACCGCGGGGAAAGTACGCGTGAAAATATATAAAAAGCGGGCGGAATGCACGCGGATCGTTTACGGTTCGATACGGAAATTACGTAATAAAAATATATCGACCGAACGGGCGTAATCGAACACGCGTCTGAAGTAATTGGAACGAGCGCGATCGGCGTCAAACACAACCGCATAATGGACGAGAGCGTAATTTCGCGTACGCGAACCACGGCGACAATCTGACCGGACGCGACTGCGCTATAAAAGACAAACACGACTGGCCGTCTGTCGGAAGAGCGCTGGATGTGACACGTCCGTGTCCTCACGAGGGACAGATTATATACTCTCGACACAATATGCACCCCACGCACCGGTCACCATTTACCGAAAGTCGGTATTCCGAGGGCCAAGAGCTTTACGCCAAGATCTACGTCTAATCGTTTTCGGCGGATTCGCGCGACCCAAGTCCCGACCGATTCCCGTTTAATTCTTTCGCGGTAGTTTTCTTTCCCTCGTGTTTTCAAACGTCGGAAATCCACACGATCGGTAAAATAAGTGATTCGGTGTTTTATAACAGTAATCCTAAACAATACTTCGAACGAATCTACGTAATAACGCGTTATACCCTATACCTGTCACTAGCCAATTATTTATTACATCGAGCGAACGTGCGATAATCGTGTAGCTTTCTAAAAATACAAGCTACTTAAAATAACGTGAAACGTACGCTTCGGAGCGTCCGCTGAAAGCGTCGTAGACGACATTTGTCGAAATGTGACGAATAAGCGTGAAAAAAAAAACAAAACGAGCGGACATCTTTCGGAATCGGGTTAAACGTCGGACGAGGGCAGTAGTAATCGTCGCGTTTTAAGGCGAATGTCGGCGATTGTTTTCGAAAAGTTAGGACGGTATTTTCGTGTTTTCGTCCGAAAACGCGCCGTACGGTTGATCCGTAAACGAAATTCGAACACCGTAATTACGCGCGTCCGGACGTGTCGAACGAGTTTCGCGCGGGTTTTCGGAAAACGTTCGGTAATTAACGAATATTAGAATTATGGACAAAACCCGGCCGATCGGACGAGCCACCACCGGCGATACGTATGCATCCGCCGTCGGGCTATACCGTATACGTCCGTAAGGGACGCGTCGGTCCCCACACACGCGCCGGTCGGTCAATAACCGGATGGTTTGTAGCCCCAAACGGTAACGGCGAATATATAGAACGGCGCTGGGGCCACGCGTAGCAGCAATACCGCGAACACGGCCCCGTTCCCGTCCCGAAATCGCATACATCGAACGGTACGTCTAACGAACGACAATTATCGGTGATTCGCCGGCCCAGTTGGACACATCGAACGGTAAACGATAGACTCGGGCGACACCCTCGTATACGATAGGCGGGTAAAACGCGATTTTCATTTTAAAAACGTCGCCGCTTATTCCGTACGGAACCGCGCGTGTGTAAGGCGACGCGTAAATCATTCGCCGGCCACGCGAGACTTTTGTCCAGTCGCGCAACGTGGCGATCGATACGTACGACGATAATTGCCCCCGCGACGATTCGGTCGCCGTGCCGACGGGCGCGTTTACGTAAACGGCGGTGTTTTCGAACGGCGAAACGAACGCGCGCGTTTTATTTAAACAGTTTCGCCCGGTACGAGGGTAATATACGCGGTATTTGTTCGCACACGTCGTCGCCTTCACCGTCCCGCGCGAAATTGCGCGTCGCGGAACCGCTAACGAACTTATGGACGTTTCAACGGGTACGTCACGCGCAGCCCGTCGGGAAACCGGAAAATGACGGAACGTCCGGGACGACGTCGTAACCAGGCATCGCGCGAACACGGGACGCGTGTAGACGGAGAAAATCCTTCCAGCGACGACGCGTAGCAGCTCCGTCGGCTCGGCGCTGGCCGATAATTAGTTTCCCGAACAATTGGCCCCATCCGAAATCGCCGGCGGACGGTATCATTCGGTCATTATTACCGTTTCGATCGTTCGCCACGAAATACGTTGGCGGGGCGTTTACACGTCCCGTCCGAATAAGCGGATCGCTAAAAATACGTCGGTTTTCGTTCGAATACACCGAAACGATAAATTAAAAAATTCGTAGACGACGTTCGTTTGGAAAATGAAGAAAGACTATACGGGACGTAAGGCATTCGAGTTAGGTTATGTTCGTACACTTTTAAGAGCTCGACATTTATTATACAAGTTCGGGCGCGTGGAATTCGTTCAATATTTATCGCGTTCGTTAAACACATACTAGCGTCGCTCGGCAGCGTGTTTGCAATTCGATAATACGAAATCGTTTCGAACTCCAAACGACCAATAGGAGTGGGGCTACAAGCGTTTGTCGAAAAATAACGCTAAAACGTTACGTGCCCGAGCTAGCGGCGTATATTTCGTCGAATATAAAAACCCGGGCGGCCGTCCGGAACGGATACGCGCCCGGGGTTTCGCGATTTTTTCGGCAATGTCTGCGGACGTGGCGTACCGACGAAACGTTTCCGGCAAAAAACGCGACTACCGGGACAGTACGCGGGCCAACGTAAGCCGTTTCAACGGGAAAACGAAATTGAAAAATATTCCCGACCGTGAATCAATAACGGATACGGCGTCCCCTCGTAAACGATCGCGAACAAGATGGACGCGGGAAACGCGGCGGACGGCCACGATCGATATTATACGAACGTATTGTTCGCGCCTCTATTCGGTGCTCGGAAAGGCGCCTCGAATAGGACAATTCGGTCCGGCCGTTCGCGGACAAAAGACGGTCAACGGTTTCCGTTCGACGGACGCGTACACGACGGCGTTCGCCTGTACGGCGCAACTGTCGGGCAACCACGCGCGTAAAGGAAGGAACGGACGAAAACAGTGCTGGACAACCGTCCGAGCGGTTGTACGGTCGTCCGCGTGCCGTTATCGTTATCGGCCGATCAGATGAAAAACGCCGGTGTCGCGATTCTCCCGAATGTGCCGCGACATTTCCGCCGAACGCCCCGAAACGGCCGGTCAACGTATATATTTTAGCGCCCGACGGACTAGCCGACTATGCGATTGTTTACTCGCGTCTCCTCCGCCGTAGTATCGAAAATGGCTTTTCCGTTCGCGACAAAAACGAAAATTGTTCGCGTTCGTTTCGCTCGCGAGCCCCCGGCCATTCGTATCGACAACGGGTCGATTGGACACGGCCGGACGGTTAAGTAGGAAATCACGTCGACTCTCGACGACGTCCCGGGACAGGGGGGGGACAAAAACGATCGAATATTTGTACGCGCCGTACGGAACGGACCGGATTAAATGGCCCGCGGTGGTTCGGACCAATCGGTCGGCTCGGTGACGGAACGGACGTAATCGGCGACGGATATTTCACTCGATTTTCGTACCGGTTTAGGACGTTTTTACGGAATTTCACGTTTTTTCGGTCGCCGTCCGGTTGACCATAGCGTATTCCGTTTTGGCTACCCGCCGTTATTCGATCGTACGAGACAATTTAAATACTCGGCTACCCAATTGTTCCTACGTCAATAATATCGAGTGCTTGAGCGCGCGATTTGCCGGTCCACAACGACGAAACAACCACGTTCGTTGCGCGCGCAAATTTAATCGCCGTAAGCCGTTCCGGGCTTTTTCGTACGGGTTTACGCGCGTTTTTATTTGTAACTGGCACGCGTTCAAGGGCCAAATTCGAAAAGTCAGTACTATATCGTCGTCGTGATGTGCGAACGATTATAATCGCCTGTATAATAATCGTAGAACGTTCTTATAACGAAACCATTATATCTTATTATATAGAAACGATTAGACGCTATTGAACAAAACAGTCCGAAGTACCGAGAAATCCTTGGCAATTTTCGATACTGACTCGTCCCAAAAAATCGAATCGGTGTGATATTTGCAAAGTATCCAGTGTGTGTGTGTAGCGGCGTGTATTAGTGCGTCGATCAGACATTTCGTATAGGACGTAATTAGTTCCGTTTCGCGGTGAATTCGACTGTTTGTCGTCAAATTTCTTTACGTAATTTCCGTTGTGTAGACGTAAATAATAATTCGTAAATAACGACGCCGAAACGTGACCGGGGAGGGGAGGTTTAAGTATTTCCAAAACGGTCCACTTACCTGCAATCCGATTTCTCCCGACAACTCTCGGCCAAATAATGACACGGCACCATCGCCGGGCCGTCGGCGCGCTGAGCACATTCCGGATGCAGCATTTCCTGAGCGATCAGGCATTTGTCTTTGTTGGGCCCAGACTTCCTAGACAATCCGAACGCAAAAAACCGTTACGAAACCGCTTGGTCAATATCAAGCGGACAATGTACATTCCGTTTAGGTCCGACGTATGAAAAAACGTCGCGCGCCTAAGCCCACGGTTGCGGTGTATCGTTTCCGCCAGTTAGACGTCGTAACCCCTCCCGAACGGTTCGGAAAACCGGAGTGGAGGAATGTCGCGGGCCCGTATAACGAGGGGGGGTGTCCCTCGTATATGATCGAAACGTATCGTCGAACGAGGCGCGACGAAATTCCTAGTCCGTTCCGTTTTACGACGGTAAACCAACACGAGTTTCTATCGATCGGTTTTCATGGCGTTTACGTGCCGCTTGTTGGCGCGACGAGAGTAAATACCGTCGTTTTTTACGCCGCGCGTACCTTACGGAAAATGCCGGCGGAACTCGGGCCCGTTTCGTACGGTATTTACGAACGTGACCGATCTATTACCGAGAGGTATAGACGGATCGGGCCGAACGTTGTTTAACGGACGGCCCGGGTACGTTATAATATAAATGGCCGGCCGCGTAAAAAATAATTCGTTTTCCGTTTGTTTTTTTGTTTCGTACCGGAAGTGTCTGAACGACGCGCCGAAACGGAGTAACGACTGCTCTGTTATTAACGCGGACGATATTTTTCGGCCATCCAAACGGACGGTTAACACGCGGCCGTCGGCGCAATTAATCGCGAACGTCCGATAATCGTCGCACGGCGGCGGTCCCGTTTTAATCGCCATTCGCTTTCGGATATAATAATATAATTACGGACGTCGCCTTCCGATAATTATTATTTACGATTACGCCGCCGCGTGTTTTATTAACGGTCGGCACGTTAATTAAACGTCGTTTACCCACGCGATCCCGACGATTTATCCAACGTACAAATATATCGGTACGATAACGTATATACCGTAACGTAATTTACCGTACGATAGTAATCCGTAACGGTGGCACGGTTGGCGTTGGGCATGAGTCCCGTACGTAATCGATACGAGGCGTTCGGAAAATTTTCGGAACCCCCCCCCCAAAATTCGGGGCGGCGGTAGTTCGGCGGATCGTTTAACGGGCGCGCTCGTAAAAACCGTTACGTTCGCGCGGACCACGTTCGGCCGAGATTAACGCCGGCTCGGCGTTTACGCGTGTTTTGTATATATCCGATACGTTAATAATAATAATGAAATCGTCGTATACGGAGCGTTCGAAAATAAAAACGATCGACGCTCGTAGATTCGAACATCCCGGAAAGGGCGGGAAAAAATCCCCGAAGAACTCGGTAATTATGACGGGACCGGCCTACACGGACGGCGAGTACCGCGACAATTTCGTCGCGTTCGCGTCACTAGACGACGAATGAGCCGTCGACGTTTCAAGCGTCGTCCAACGTTCGCCAATATTTCACGCGCTTCGTATACCACGGACGGGCGCGACGGACGCCCGGAATTGTCGTCCGTGGAAATCAGGAAACCCTAGCGCGCGAAACTGGCCCCTCGCGTCCACAGACATTTGGCGCGTTTCGATTGTCCGTCGTCCTCTTTCCCGGACGTCCATCGAACGGTGAACAACAAAAACCGTCCGGCGCTTGGTCGTCCGTTCAGTGCGAAAGGAACCGTCGGTTTCAGCGAGACGGAGCTCACACGCCGCACGCGTCTACGAAATGTTTCGGGGAGTTCTTGGGAGAACGCGTTATTTTACTCGCCCGCGTTGGCCGCCGCCACGCGATCCGAACTCGGGACATCCGCCTACCCCTCGGAATTTTATCTACGGAGCGAAGACGAAATCTTTCGGAACATCCCCCCTCCCGCACGCCAATTGTTCCTATTGCGGAACCAAAGGAACGGAATTACGGTACCAGTGTGCCGTGCGAAAGCGGCCAGCTTGTGGGGGGCGGGACGGACCGGTGGTCACTTTGAGCGCACGTTGTAATTTTTTTCCTCGTTCTGGCATTTTTTTTCCTTTTTTCGATGTCGTTTATACTTTACGTTGGATAATAA
>JAIPRN010001461.1:0-15987 GCA_025469175.1 Geopemphigus sp. TES_GeoC_2020
GTAATTTCTGTGTTTTATAGCCGAGTCGTCTGGTCATATTATTGCGACGTCGCGGCCGGCTCATATTAAATTTCATCAAAATTGGCGTATTATGTCTCGCGTTTTTTGTATGTTGATTGAAATTATCGTGGCCTTCCGGTTTTATTGTTTTTCGATATTTCGCTATTTATTTAATAAAGAAGACGTGTTTATTCGATTCATGCCCGTTAGCGTCATATATTTTTTTATATAGCTGTGTAATTATTGTAAACTTTTTTATATAAATAGAACGTGTTAATTCTATCGTTATTGCGGGATTGCGATTTAGCCCTGTTTTCGCGCGCTATAGAGATTATTGTTGATATTTTATTAAAATGCGGTCGGAATTCCAAAAAGTTCAAACGTCTTTCTAACATTTATTTAAGTGCCACCTTTCGATACATTATTACTTCAAATTACGTCGAAATATGATTATGGTATTAGTTCTTATAATTATGATATCTGTGGATATCATTATAGTAGTTTTGAATGATTAAAGTGAGAGTACTGCTGAAGACGTGGGTCTTAATCGTTTACGGTGTTTCATTTAAAAAGTAACTAGTAACGGACGATTTTAGGGAATATACCGTGTATATTTGAAAAAACGATATCGTTTCAGTTGAAGTTGCGAACTTAAACATAACCGTTAAATTACATATATATATATATATATAGGACACTTAATGAGACATAACCCCTTCATAACAAACATAATGGAAGAAAAATCAATGGCACAAAGGAAGAGGAAGACTGATGAAGATATTCATGAGAGATGAGTGGAATGGTCAGATGCAACGGATATTCACATATGAAGATTCTAGCGTTAAAGAGAGAAGAGTGGAAGTCTATTTTTCACTTTAGAAAAGAAGAAGATATATATATATATATATATAGAAATGTAGTGTAAATGCTAGTATTTAAAATAGTTAATAAATTGATCTAGTTGAAGTAGGAAAATCATAATAACCTATATTTTTTTTCACAAAATTGTACCCTAATTTGTTTATATGGTAAGTGAATTCTATGATTTTCTATCGTCGTATTATGTTTCGAGATGAGTTTTTAATATTATAGTTATTTATAATTATATAATATATAATTATAATAAATATATATAATATATTAATACTATAATATAATATAATATAATATATTAAATATATTTTTAATATTATAGTTATTTATAATTATATCGTAATTACTATTTAAAAAAATTACCCCGCGTATTAATATTATATTTTTGTTGAATACGACGTTAAATTTGTCGTTATTTTGTTTTATATTCGGAAATTATCATTTTTATTGAAAAACATTTTAATATAACGAAATATATGATTGTTATAAAATCGATTTTGAAAAACGTAATTATAACGTCATAAATATTTTGATTTTTCCGGTTCTCCTGAAAAATGTGAAAATACGGTCGTTTACGATAATTTGCCTTTTAAAATTATGATTTACGCGATTATAATTTAGCGATGTAATCGAGTTATTCGATTTGTTTCATACGTCCCGAAATAATAAACGTTAAAATCGTGTAATATCAATAATATGCGTTCAATGTTAGTGCGTTATTTTTGGGCAACGCTTGACGGTTAATAAAACTTTAACTATAATAGTGTGGTAAAATTATAACTCTTTACATGTAAAATTACTTAAAAAAGTAGTTATATTTTTTTTGCTTCTATTAAAAGTCGATAACAAAGTTACCGTAACATTACTGAAAAGAGTAACCCTATTCATTACTCGTGTTAAGTTTTGAATATTCTGTATATACGTGTGTGTGACAATTTTACGTTACATTATAAATAACCTAACTTAATGGTTTCGTCAATACGTTTAATCGTAACGATTTTTCTCTTTTGCAGATATTTGCATTCGTTCACGCATTGTTTCATTCCGTAAAAACGAAGGACGATGTCTTTTCACATCGAACCCAGAGTAATGGACGCGTTGTGATCTGCGTACATAACAATTAAACGTAGCCAATTTAACGAATCTCGTTAATATTTCGATTCGATCGGACGCATTATAGTGTATAACATTTCGTACACACACAGCAATCACCATGGTCCTTAGTCCCGGATTCTGTCACCAGTGCTCTGACATCCTGCTCGTCGTCTGTACAATCACCGTTGCTATTACAGGTGAGTGGAACGCCAATCGTCTCGTAGGACTTCCTAAGTAGATATCACGATATTATCGATTACGACTCCGGCATGGTGAATATGACGGTTCGTGTCGAATTCGACGTCGTAACGTTATTATTATTATTATTACGAAATAGGCACGTCTGTGATCGCCGGCAGCGGTAGACCTAACAGTCGTATAGTAAGCAAATTGTAATCCCCTCCAAGCCAAATTTAATATTGTTGTTGGGTCCCGACGCGATATCGTACGCTAAGGGATTGTTTTTCGAAAAGTTCCTCGGTTTTTTTTTTTTGTTATAGTTCGAAACTCGCAGTAATGTTGCGTCTATATAATTCGAAAAAATAAATTATCGCGTTTGATTCGTCAAAGATTAATTGTTTTTTTTTTTCTGAAACCGATTACTAATTTTTGGAAAAACCTCGAAATAACACTTGTTTTTGAAAATATAATTTTGACCGTATCTTCTTCAGCGATAAACGTAAAATACGAGAAATACGAGATTTTTATAGTTATTCGAACGTAATTCGGGATTTTGGTAATATCGCCATACATTTAATCGCGAAATCGTAACTTTCGAAAACCATCGTAAATTATTAGCCGACAAACGTTCGGACATAATTTAATAATAACATTCAATCGATTATTGTTGAATAAATTTCAATGTTTATATAAACCCGTCGGTTTTTATTGAGTTATTTTCGAGAGTTTGACGATTAAATTCACAATCGGATGTAGTTTCGGTGGTTGGTTTTTCCATGTACGAGTATATAGTAACGAATGACAAATGATAATCACAACCAGTGTTTTTTAGTCAGTAAGGCGGATACACGACATTAAAAAAACAACGATCGCAAACATTAATGACGACACGCGACAGTCGTTGAATCCTACGCTCTGCTATGGTTGACCAATGACAACGTAGATTTCATTAACTGAACTAGCTTTAAATCTAACCGTTGCACATTTCTCAGTCCGTTTTCTTCAATCAACAAAAAAAACCACAAGGGGCAAACAATTTTTTATATAAATATGTTCAATGCCAAAAGTCGTTCTCGTGTAAGTCATAATAATAATAATTAATAACTAATAATAATAATAACTATTAATACGCGAACACAATATTATTATAGAGAAAAAAGTCAATTCTCGTATAATGGCGGCAGGGTATATAAGAAATACGTAATTTAATCCGTCGATAAACATCTAAGAAATGGTATTTGTTTGAGCTTTACGCGTATAGATATAGTTCGTGTAAGTGGATTTAATTTTAAAATTTAAAACGACCAAACGTAATTACGAAAAAAAATGTATACGCGTAAAAAATACACGTCATTATTATTACTATTACTATTATTATTATTGAAGCGTAAATTATGTTAATTATATTATTTCTATGGAAACGTTACGAGTTGAACCCAATTCAGAAATATACACTTAGTTTTTACACACATATTATTATTATCATTATATATTATTAACGTAATTAAATTTTATATTCGGCGATTTTTTTATCGAGGTTGTTTGTGATACATTTTCAAACAAAATTCAAAACAATAAACGTTTCTTTAAAAAAAAGTAGTACGACTACTCGAAATAATATTATACATTTACACGTTTGACAATAATTATTATGACGTATTGATCGAATTTGAAAAATTTGCAAGTTATCTAATATCCTCGTATTCCAATTATCTACTATACGCTCGACGATTCAATGTATATATATATATATATATTAGTATTCGTTTTACATTTGATCGTGGACATTTCATTATATCCAATTTTAAGTCTTGACTGTGTAAAAAATGAATCCGATTAATTTAGTACTTGAAACGTTCATTGACATAAAATATATCGCGCCATTTTACGTTATTATTATTTCATATAATCAGTTAACGGTATTAAAAAGATGGTGTGGAATAAATGTAGATTTATAACTATTTTTACTCATAGTCCGCGTGATTCAATTTGACTTTGAACAATAATTAATGCGTTTTTTACCGTATTTAGTTTTAGGTAGATATCAAAAGTGACTAAGGTGTTGTACGTACTATTGGAACCTAGAGAGGTTTAATTAATCGTTGTTTTACATTTTATTTCGCGTATAATTGTATAAATCATTATTTGACCATTTATTCGAAAATTAAAAGAAAACACTTCTAGGGAGGTAAGTGAAAAACGATAAAGTCATCGATACAGTAAAAAGTTTTTGTAACGGAGCAATTAAAAAAAATTGAAAACCACGCGCGTTAAACGTGCAAATTTATCGAAACATCGAAAATACTAGAAATTTTATTAAAATAAATAAACGAAAATCAAATAGAAAATTAATAACTTATAAAGTCGATAGATTTTAACGTTTCGGTAGAACATAATGTAATCGTATTTCCGAAAGATCAATTAAAAATTTAAATGACACAAGTTTTCCGAACGCATTATTATTAAGTCGGTTATAAACGAAGGGCAAAAAGATTAGTTTTAATTAATCGTTGAAAATTAAAACGCTAATTAAAATTCGAAATTGTTGTTTCGGGGTACGTTTTGTGACGGCGAGTGTGGAAAATTCAAATACAATTTCGATCGACGATCGAGACGAAATGCGAATGTTATTTTATACAACGGTATTACGATTAAATATACACGCGTTTTGTATTTCTTTTGCTTCAAATGTACAACAAACATTTGTACAAGAATAATCGTTTTTTCGAATTATTATCTAAATAAGGTAATTAAATATAATTGTTAGTGGACAGAATGAATATTATAAATAGATAATAATCTATACACTAATCCGTATCCAGGTTATACATTTAAATACGTTTAATATAAAGAATATACATTTTAAAATTGATTTTATAAAAATAAAACATACGTATATATCGCGCGTCGTTATAGTCGGTTATTTGCTCACGTTTACCTCAACGATGAGGCAATGGACGTATTCGTTATTTGTAGATTATTCTTCAAATAAATTTTCGACCGAAATATTCAAACGTTGGTTGGCATTATAACGAAAGAAGAACACGGACAAGTTCGCGAAAAATTGATCGTATTATTATAACGGCTGTTAAATAAAGTGTCGTTTTAACTTCGGGTTACTTAACATTCCGAACATATTACGTTCGCTGAAATTTATAGAATATATAACTCGCGAATTTTGAAGTTAATCGCGGGCGATTCGTCCATATTTAGATTTTTATTCCAAAACGTAAATGCGTACGAAATCAAACGACGTATGTTTTTAACGACTACGCTAATTAACTATAAACGATTTTTTTACGAAATTATCGTTTTTGTAAGGAAATCGCCTGATAAATTTCGAAATAACACACTTTACAGTTTCTAATACGTTAGCACGAAATAATTACGTGGTTTGGTTTTGTTGTTCAATATAATACTGAACGCGTTATATAAAATATATTTAAATTTTTTTGTTTTTATTATTATAGAAAAAGTTGTCCAAAATTTTTTTTATTAAAATACGCGTAAAAAGAAAAATAAATAAAAAAGTCGGTCGGCAAAAATAGCAAAATTCGCGTCAGTCCCTATAAAAATTAAAATTTTACGTCTTATTTTAGTGCGTTTCTTATGTTATAAATTTTTAACGTTTATTTTTATATATTTGTATGCCATTTGTATAATATCAGTTGAATCGACCTTCTTGCTGCAAATAAAATTTGTACGCGTCTATTAATGAAAATGGAAATGGGTACGCGTCGTATTTGGTTTACTGACTTGGTCGAATCAAAATTTTAAAATAAAACTACGTTTATTAGTAATTTCGGAAACTGACGAAATCTATTGGCGTATAATATATATTTCGAATCGTATATTATTTAATTCTATATTTTATTCTACGACGATTCGATATGATTTAGAAAACGCGACTAAAGGCGCTTATAATTATTTTTATTTATAATACTCAGACAAGTAATATAAAAATAGAAGCAATATTATGAAAAGCGAACGAAACTATTATAACGATTAAATAAACGTTTAAAACGTTTAAAATTCGAAAAATTAAACATTTCTAATACTACAGTTGAAAATCCATTAATGCCGAATTTTGATATATAAATGTACGTAAACGGTTCACTGGCAAACATTTTGCTTTAGGCTTGTACTAAATAAAATAATAATAAATCGCGTCAATTAAACAGTAATTACACAACGGTATATTGTTGAAATACTATTTTGAAAATCAAATTTTAGCTTAAAGTGTCATTTTTTTATTACGTTATCAGCAATACCCTCACTGGCCCGGAATACCTGAAAGCAGTATTTCGGATACGATCATCCTAAATGAGAAAGGCGAGCGACGCGAGCTATCCCCACGTTGTTTTACCTCGCCCCCCTCCCCGTACATTGAATCTATTGTACAATAATTCTTAAAAACTAACACTTCTTAAGAACTATCACATGAATGGTGCGTGGTGACAGGATAATCCCCTGCCCCAGGGCACCCATTTACATCTTCCTTTAGATAGCTTAAGCTGGTCCGAAGTACTGCCTTCAGGCTTTCCGGGCCAGTGAGGGTATTGCCGATAACGTGAGAAAAAGATAGCTTAAGCTAACACATGGATGGAGTGTAATCAAGACAGTCCCCTGAGTATCTGAAGTGTCTTGAAAATGTAAAGAACTAAAGTACAAAAGTTGTCAGGTTGGCGGGGGGGGAGGTTGGTCCGAATCGTCTATGCGTATTCCTAATCACTTCCGGAGGGTCGAAAACGCGACCCTTTTGTGGTTGTTCGTTGTGACTAAAATGTTAACATTTTTCGAACGATACTTTAAAAATTAAAAACTATCCAAATAGTATACATACACACACACACGCGAAACTTAATAATAATAATAATAATAATAAAACAAAATGAAGCATTAGTAAATTTAGAAAAGATATTTAAAAAGTAATTTATTTCGATTTCAATAAAGAACTATCGTCCCGTACGACTAGACATAATTTATTTAATCTGACACAGAATTGTTTTTACCGACGACGTTTCACCGTTTGCGTATTTTATATTTATTATTAAACTATACCTTCGTATAATAATAATAATAATAATAATACGCTCACGATAGGGACAAAACTAAATCTACCGTCTAGTCGTATATCATATTCGTCGAAAGAATTTTTTTCCTCTTTTTTTATTTATATTAGGCCTATAACATTTAATAAAAACTTTTTCGTTTTCTTTTTTAATATACGAACGTCCGTTTTCATTTTTACTTCCAACAGCCTTCGTAAATTAATTATACATAAAACAATATCGAGTCGTGATCGATACGATTCGACGTTATATATATATATACGAGTATATATATTTTTAAACATTTGTGTTCTAATTTCGATAAGTTTAAAATAGAAAAACGATATTTTTATAGTTTAAATAAAATATTTCCGAGACGAAAAAAAATTCTGACGTAAAAGCGTAAAATCAATCGGGCGTTTTAAGAAAATGTTATAAACGAAAGAAAAAGATTAGCTTATTATATTTTCGTTTTCGCATGTTTAAGAAATAAATTAAAGGCGGTTAGGAGGAACGCGTTAAACGTTAACAAATTGCTGGGTGGCGTAATAACCGAATTAACCGGTGGTTACTGGTTATAAATCATATTATGAAAATTCTAGCGAAAACAGATTAAAAACCCATTAAAAAGAGCGTCAAATACGAAAATATTACGAAACAGGTAACGGGAAAAAATATACAAAAGAAAACTTTAATATCGGTCGAGTTACGTACGTGCGTGTATTTAATCATCGTTTTTGTAAATGAATTCGCGTATACGACGGCCCGTCCGAGTTGAACACCGAATCTCGTTGGACTGAGAACAGTTAATAATCGATCTAAGCAAAATTGGACCGATAATTTCGTAACACTTTCCGAGTTTCGAGTTTCAACTCGCGGCGAATAATTTCGTTACCGAACTAAACGATACGTTTAGCGATTACATAACGGCGACAATAACCGCTAATAGAACTAAATAAACGAACCGATTGTTATGGTTTTCACGCTAGTTCCGAATATATTATAATAACGCGGTCGTTTTTTATTAACGGAATTTATAACCGGTTCGCGAAATCGTCGAAAATACCCTATTGGCGTCGGGTTTTACCGAAGCGCACCGAGCCATCGATATTTCGTTTCGTATCCGCTAACGATTCGTCGTCCGGTTAATTCGTTTACGAAATTTCCGGCCCGCGGTAATAAACGTAATATTTATAAAATTCCCCCGAGAACTCGAACGCGTATTATCTATTACGCCGTTTCGCGTTTGATATAAATAATAACGCGACTTCCGATCCGAGCGCATCCTTGAACGTTTATATTTAAACTTTATTTGTTCGGAGACGCGACGCCCGCGTAGGATAATATCGTCGCGTATTATTTATGCACATACGATTCCCTATTAGGAAACGACGCGAATTTGTTTATCCGTTCGTATTCATATCGTAATTTGTATTTGTATATATATATATATATATATATATATATATATGTATACGACATGGTTGTGCGTTCCATGTGGAAAAATGTAGTTTGCGTAACTTCAACAGTTCGAATAGTTTTTCCCAACTCGGAAAGTATTTAATAAGTTCGTTTCGAACAAAGTCGAAATAATATAATTCGTTTTCGGAAAACTTACCGAAAACGTACCCAGCGTGCCGTCGCGTCGTTTTAACACCGTCGACCCGTCGAGGAACGTGCGCGTCGGTCCTCCCTCCCCCCGTCCGTACGTTTTCGAAACCCGGCGAACGATAAGCGAATCTAACCCCTGCGCGCGACGAACGTAAATCGTCTTTTCGTCCCTCGTCCGAGTCTTCCCTTTATTTGTTTTTCTTTAAAAACGGAATTCGCGTAATGTATATACTTACGCGATACGAAGGCGTAATTACATTACAGTGTCCGTATTCAATAATATCTCGGAGTTGAATCCGTGTACGGTATAAGGGGTAGCGTGTATTTGGAGAAACAGTGTCGTTGTGATAATGTAGGTATCTAGATTTTAAATTCGAAGATGGAGTGCCAATTTGTTTAGAGATCATAAAAGAACGTTTTCGGTACGAAAGCGTATAAATATAATTTTTGTTTTCTGAAATCGACTAAAACATGGTTTTCATACGGAACGTTGTATTTCAAAAATGTCATAACTTCACGTTGTATTTAGACATCGTGTGTAACATCTCAGCGTTTAACGTAAATAAAATAAAATATCCGACGAAAATAAGAAAGTTTTTGTCGCGAATTTTACAAATACGTAATTATAATACTGGAACCTTAACGGAACCATTTACTTCGTTTTCAGTAGTACGAAGAAATCCAAACGTTTCTCGTGTTTTTCGGTTGTTTTTCCCCGAGTAACTGTTAACGGTAGTTGTCTTCAGATTTTTACCGTGTCTCCGACGATTATATAGGAACGGGCGCGCCGTCCTAATCGAATTTCACGCGCGCAACGGCGTTGGTCGATAGGTGGCGGCAATGGTTTCGAGAATGATTGAGTGAGAGAAAGTGGGTGTGTGTGTGTATGTACGTAGTTTATACGTTCGAAAATACTTAAAATTATAAATAAACTTTGGATTGTACTTAAACGTCGTATTTACGTAATTATTTAATTACTTCGTCTCGCGGAAAAAACTACGCGAAGATAATATAATTTTAAAAGCGCTAAATAAATAAATAGGGAAAAAGAATAAGAGACACAGTGAGAACGATATTAAGAAAATCACAAATACAACGCGAAAAAAATATAAATCGGATGTCACGGAAATGGAGGTTATTCGACTTATTGCCAAACCGACGATGAAAATAACAACCATTTTTGATCGCGACCGTATTAGACGTGCGCTATCGCTATACAATAATATAACACACGCATACACTCTATTCTTTCGGGACATTAAGCGCATTGTACGAGGCTCGACGACGACGATCGTGTATATATATATTACGGTTTTCTAGACTGTGTCGCGCGTCTCTACACTCACTCCCGGAGATGATAGATGATTTACAATTGCGTATATATATATATATATTATACGAACGTGTAATAATCATAATAATATCGCGCGTATATCTCCAAATCGCCGCCGGTAAGTGCGCGCGTATAACTGTATTTTATAAAACGATGGGGGACTGTACCTCATCTCATCACCCCGGCGGCGGCCGTTCTAGCCTGTCGCCGTACACGTGACTCGTGCGCGCGTAAATTCGTGTCGGTTTTTACGCATAATATCCGCGTAGAATATCGATCATCTGCCAGCGTCACTTAACCCGAAACGTTTTTTACCACACGGTTTTCCTTCCGACCGACCTCGTTTCCATCACTGTACCACCCCTGTCGTCGTTGTCGTCGTCGTGTAAATATTATACGCCTTACACTCTTTATACGCGCGTATTATACCGCCTAATCATGTCACCGCTGTCAATCGCCCGCACATGTTACACTTCTCCCCCCTCCTCCCTCACACACACACACACACACACACACACACACACTCGACAGCCATTCCGGAACACGTCCTTCACCTGCCCCGCGACACGGCAACTTCGTATAATATACACCTCGCCAGTCCACTAGTAACGGTTTTCCGACTAAACTTCGAACCGTCCGGACTTACTACGCGCTTGGCTACGGCAGCGGTGGCGGTTTTCGAGTCGAATTTCTAATCCGATGGAAAATCGACGCGTCGAAAATCATTCGACATCTCTCTAGCTCTCCAAATCCAATCATCCAATCGCCCGGATCGTATTTTATTTTACGACGTTTTTTTTACCGTATTCATTGTCTCCACACCCCAAATATGATAAGAACGATCGCTCAATTACCGACACGATTAATAATCATACAGCGCTAATTATATGACGTCGTAAACGTATTGTCCAAAAGGTTATAGAGTAATATTATTTTTGTTACCGTGTACCGTTGTACTCGTTTATCGGCCGCGTTAAAAGTTCCTAAAAAAAATGTTCGAACGTCGACGATTGTACAATAACCGAACGCGTAAAACGGATAGTAGTAACTATTTTCGCCGTCACGTTGAAAACGAAGTGCCGCTCTGGGAAATCGGCCGAACGAGCAATTCCTTAAATACGGCCTCCGGTTGAGGTTTCATACGGGGTGGGGGGGGGCGCGGTGAGAGAGAATAAATAATAAATTTGATTTCGGGACCAAAATATTTTTCGTTCGGTCAAAAATGTTTTCCCATCGAAAGTTTTAACGAAATTACATATATATATATACAATTAACAACGTGAAATTCGTTTCAATATTAAAAATTCTTCTCGTTTGCGACAGAAAAACCGACACGCGACTAAATTAAAAACGTAGTAACAGATATGGCGACTATTTTTATTTTTAATTTTATTTTTTACTTTCCCTCCGTTATACCGCCAACGGGATTCGATCGGAGGACGGTTTCCGGTCCGCGAAAGTACCAGATGTTTTTCAATGACTTTTCGTTCTCCTAGCTTCTACACGTGCGGCGACGTATAATTTTCGATAGTCTCTAACGTTTTCTCTTAACGTTTTTTTTTTCTCTCGTCCCGCTCCTGTTTTTTTTACGCGCCCCCGAAACCACTTATTTTTCGGGACCTTTCCCGTAAAATCTCCAAAGTACCTCAGGAGGGGTTTAGGCGGCCACTCGACCAACCACATACACCACGTTAAAAAAAAAGTTCAAAATATTTGAAGTTTAGCATACAGATAGGTGTTCTTAACGTTTTGTAAAATGTAACGACCCGAGCGTTTTATAAAATTATTTATTTTAACGCGTCGCCCTCCCCCCCCACTGTCGCGTAAATGTATGTAGCAGCAATATTGTTCTCAAAATGGCTCGGACCGTTCGTGTGTTTTTATTTTCGATCAAAAGTTGATTATTTACGTCGTTTTTCTACGTTTTGACGCGCAAATATAGTTACGTTTTACTAAATTGTGTATAAAATTAATTTCGAACGTCTCGTAATTAGTATGTTTGAATTGGATTGTCGCGAAGTTTCGAAAATTAGGCGCGTTAACGAGATTTACGAAGAGCCGAGGTTCGTGACAGTGTACGGGACGGATTCGTTACTCGAAATTGTTATTCTACCGTTAATTTCGACTTAACTTATAAATAGTAATTCCGAATAGAAATGTGAGAATTAAATTATATTTTTGTGCATAAAAGGTACGTCCTCATTAACGCGCGAATTGTTGAAACAATGTACGTTCGTTTTTCTCTACAATCGCGGGAAGAATATTTTAAACGAAACCACAAAAGGTACATAATATTATTTACGTGGACTACGAACGAAACGTTTGAATAAAAAGCAAATATATAATTTACATGACAATATAATTTCAAAATATAAAATTTTATTTCGCGTTTTTATTTTGCGTACTTTGGACGCGGTTATCCACAATAACATTTATCATAACATATTTAGCGTTCTGTAACGTTTTTTTTTTCTTTATGTAAAATAAATCCGTTTAAACGGTATGTTGTAGGAAAATTATGGGCGAAATCGAGTTTTCTTGTTCCGATTATCAATTTAAAAGCGTTCGCTTTTAGTGTAAATAAATCATTTTGAAACGTATAATACCGTCAATAATAATATTAGACGAATTTAAAAATGGTTTATTAATGTTTTTATAATACTACGAAGAATTCCAACAGTTGCGTTCAATATCTAAAACGTTTTTATTTCGAATAGCGTATAAAAAAAAAATGCTTGATTATAAAGTAATATTTCCAACGGATTAACAAACATTTATAGCGAACATATTTTTATAATTCAGTTTCGTGCATGTTTAAATAATTTTTCGGAAACAGTAAGTACGGTTATGAAATTGAGCGTGGAAGGAAGAAGAGGAAGACCAAAGGAGAAATGGTTGAACATGATATGAGGACTGCTGGTGTGTGTGTGTGTGTGTGTAAATGATGCGGGAGATCGGGTCAAGTGGAGGCTGAGGACCAAGATGGCCGACCTCGAATAGCTGGGAAAATAAAGCGAAGAACGAGAAGAAGAGGAAGAAGTAAGTTTAAATAATTTCTTTTCGTATAAGTAGCGGGCGACGTTACGGCATAAGTGTAGCCGGTTATTTGTACATTTTCGACGTTAACGACGGTTACTCGGCGAACGTTAATAACGTCTCCGACGAAAATCGTAAAAACGCGCGCGCTATCGATATTTAGCGGCCGTCGTTATTATTACGAATAGCCGTCGCGTTTTCAAAACAAAAAAAAAAAATGATACGCGTATCAAATACAATCGCGTTCGTGTACGGCTTCTTATAACAATTTCCAAACGTATAAATATAGCTCGAAGCCGTCTAAATATTTATTCATTAGCGGACCGACAGGACTGCGTAAATCACAAGGTCCTCCGTACCCCAGCGAACTTTCCATAATATCAGTCACAGACTGTGTACGTATTCGCTGCTCATCCAATTAAAGTCGTATATAAAATTATATTGTCGTGTCGGCTTGTAAACAACACGTTTTGAAAATAAAAATCTAGTGACCCGATTTTGATAAGAACCCGCACACACGCCGATAAGCTAATATCGGTTCGCGTATTATTTAGCCTTTACGGGTTTCTGTTTATTCGGACGTTGGTAATTTTTATAAACGGGCGACGCGTTTATATTATATGTTTAGGCCGCGTGCAGGGGCTCCGTTGTAGCGTACTGCTTTTTTTCGAATTATAATTTTTCGTTTCACGGAGTTACTCAAAAATAGAAAGAAAAAGTGAAAGGTAAATAATAAACCTATATGTTAGGTATTATTGGGATGTGTTTGACTTTAACCAGTTATTACGCAGATATGTTTTCGGGATCGTGAGTTCGAGAATTATTTAGGAATATTGTTATAAATTACAGAAGCCTCTCTGGCCTTGTCGATTCGAACGAGTTTAAAAAGCGAAAAAGAAATACGTGCAAGATTAACGGAGAAAAGGTTGGGTGAGTTCGTTTACGCAAATACACCGACAATTAAAAACGAACGGAGGTGCGGAAATCTTGGCGAAAAGAACGGCTCTTGGTCCACGGAATACCGACTTCCGCTATATGGCTGGAATGCCCTAACATTCTGTTGAAAACGACAGTTGTCTTTTCCCGTGGGGAGACAGACGTCATCCGGTGTTCCACCGACAGAGAGCGGGTGGTCTGCCGACAGACAGACGGTCTAATGACTGACCGACGCTAGGGTGTAATTTCTGTGTTTTATAGCCGAGTCGTCCGGCCAGATTATTGCCACGTAGCGGCCGTCTCGTATCAAAAGGTCGTCGAAATCGGCGTGTTTCGTCTCGCGTTTCTTTGTATGTCGATCGTATTGATCGTAGTCTATTGGGTGGGTTCATTGTTTATCGATATTTGCCCGTTGGCTTAATATGGGACACGTGTTCGTTTCATTCGTGCGCCTTAGCGTGATATATTTTTTATATAGCCGCGAAATCGTTGTAATTTTTTTTTCATACAAATTGAACGCGTTAATTCTGTGGTTATCGTGTGATTGCGGCTTAGACAATCAGCCTCTATATATATATATATATGATTGTTATCGATAGTTTAATAAAATATGGGCGGTATTCCTCCGAGATGTTCAAGCGTCGTTCTTTAATTTATTAAAATATCGTTTTTAAACACGTTATTATGGAAAATTACGTCGAAATATAATTATGGTTCTTCGAATTACGATATTTGTGGATATCATTATAATTTTGTTGGACAACGTTGTTTACGTATTAATTCGATTTCGTTCGAATCGTTAAGCCGATTCAAAACGGTTCACTAGTTAAAATCAACCGAGTACGGTAATAATTTTTTTCGTCTAATTTTAAACGTAACGATCGGGTTTTCAAATAAATAGAAAAAGCTCGTCCGGAGAGTCAGATTAATAAATCGTAAACGGAATTAGGCGTAGTATTCAAAATCGAATACGGTCCGTTCAGTGTTCTGTACTGAACAACACCGGCGATCGTACAGTTCGTCGTTTCTAGCGCGGTCCGTGGTGTACTCGGCTATAGATAGATATACGACGATTACTTTTCCCGTTCGTAATTCCTCTGATCAAAGACCGTGGGCGGGGGGGGGCGTAGTGTCGTAACTCGAATGGCTCGTCCCGGGGCAATAGTTAATTGTCTCCGGAATAACAGTACCTTCGTGGTCGTCCTAAAGCGATCGTATTGTCGACGTGGTCAATAAACGACGGTGGGAGGTGAGAACGGTCACGCACGCACGGTACGCTCGTTGGAGACGAAAGGGAAAAAGGCTCGAGGTTGCGCGGTGGGCGACTTTTAGGAGCGTTTTTCCGAGTCGTCGTGCCAAAAATACGGCGCCGCGTCGCCGTTAAAAGCGCGCGGATGGTTTTAAGTTGCGACACGCTCGCGCGTCAAGTACGATACGGACACTGCGTCGTACATAATATTATATATATATATACATATATTTATACACGTATTTAGATAATTGCGTAGCCGTGTCCATTTGTCAAAAAACAAAAGAAAAAAAACACTTTTTGTTCTTTCGACTCCGCCACAGCGGCCGGTCCCCCGTCGGTTTTTATATTGTTTAGTTGTTTTTTGTTTGTTTTTCGCGGCGCATAATCTCCCGTTTAAGGCTTTTCTCTTCATTAAAACGCCTACTCCCCCCTCTTCGCGCGTCGTTGTCATATTATTATTATTATTATATGTTTGTTACCGTATAGTTTTCGTCTTCGGTGTTGCGTTGCGTTTTTTCCCCCGTAAACTCTTTCTTTCTCTCTCTCTCTCTCTCTCTCTCTCTCTCTCTCTCTCTCTCTCTCTCTCATTCTCTCTTTCTCACACTCGCTCTCTCTCCTCC
>JAIPRN010001461.1:16087-45648 GCA_025469175.1 Geopemphigus sp. TES_GeoC_2020
CCGGTCTGGTCTTACTTAAATTAAAATCGGTTTGGTTTGGTCTATTAATTGTTTAAAAAATGAAATGGTCTGGTCCGGTCTACTCAACATGTTAAACAACAGCAATCGGTTTGGTCCGGTTCACATTATCAAATCATAATTAAGTCTGGTCTAGTTTCGGTCTAAACAATAATCATCTAGTCCGGTCCAGTCCACAAAAACTTGGACCGTGCAGAGCACTAGTACACGCCCGTATTATTAGCGTATGATTTGTGTTTAAATAACGAAAAGCCAGAAAATTATATAAATCTCAGTCGTTTAACGTTCGAAAGCAACAATAACATTCGAAACGCTAAAAAGTCATAATAATAATAATAAATACGTCGTCGTGAGACAAAAGAATTTAATAGTTTTTTCTGGAATTTATTATTGTGTTTTGTGATATTTGATTAATAAACAACATGCATTTATATATTAATCGTGTCTGTACGTCGTGTAACATATGAGAACAACGATTATATTAAAAGCTCTAAATAAAAATAATAATAAGTTAAATCGATATGGCTATAAGGCTTATCATTTTTCATAAAAATCTAATCTATCGCTACGCTTATTAAATGTATGGAGATAATATCCGTGTATATGTTTTTTCGGAATAATACGATATTAAAACGGACGTATTCGTTTCTTTCGACGTGTCACGCACTTAGCATAATTGAATTATACACATTTCGCAAACACTATTGTCTCGTGAAAATCAATTCGCGAATTTTAAAACGGCCGTTCGTCATTTTTAAACGAATACTTACGGAGTATATTCGTTTACTAATTAAACGACGAAACAATTACAATCGTCGTGGTTACTCGTCAGTTAAACGAATTCATCGATACGCGTCAAAAAATACTTACGTAATATTCTAAAATAAAATAGACGTAAAAATCGGTGAATTTTTGTTCGCGATCCAACACCGAATAAGACTGCACGTTATAATTGGTACGCGAATTCGTCGATCATTAATCTATACGCGTCTAATTTATTTAGTCACTTTTTGTTCCCTAGCTGACGTGATATTTCCCTAAATTCAGCGACAAAATGTTACTTATTTCCCAAATATATTTCGACGAGTTTTCTAGAAACACAACAATACGTTATCGTGAGTTAATATATTCAATTTGATTACAAAACTCTGCAACAAATACCAATACCAGTGAAATAGTCAAAAACTTTTCAAAAACCAAAAACCACACCTATCGATTAATTACACGACAAATTAGCCTAACAGGTTATTCTATTAGGTGTAATCGATGACATATGAAACTGAATTATTTTATCATTGTCGTCGAGCAATATATATTCTAAGTGAACAAAATTTTAATCCAAATACGAAAAACGTACCGACTTATTTATCGTTACTTACCTATAGCGAAGTGAAACGAAGATTTAACCGTTTATATTTAATTGCTTTCCATGTTTGAATTTGTCTGACAAAATTCATAAGTTGTTGTTTCCTTTTAAAAGGAATATCATTTTTTTAAAACTTACCAGTTTACAATATTTGTAATTCTAAATAGTACAACGGTTAGTGTTGTCATCGTTTCAGCGTTACAACATATTTTTTAACTAATAATCATCGCATTCTTCTCTCTCTCTCTCTCTCTCTCTCTCTCTCTCTCTCTCTCTCTCTCTCTCTCTCTCTCTCTCTCTCTCTCTCTCTCTCTCTCTCTCTCTCTCTCTCTCTATTTCTCTCCTATTATTCATATTATGATAAAACCAATTTGTTCCTTAAAAACGGTAGTGGTTGCGAGTATTTTTTATTCATAATAGAAAAATGACAAACACATTTGGATGAATCGGAATGGATTTTACGTGGAAAGACGAGGGTGACGGAATAAATAAAACTAAATAAAATAAACACGAATATTTTCCATTAAAAATGATTGGAATATAATGATCATTCTGCAAATATGAAACTTAAATTAAGATTATTGAATTAAACGCTAAATTATAAATTACGATATTTAATCATAATCGGAAAACATAAATCTTTATTGTAAATTTATTACGAAATGTATATAATGATGAATGTAAAATACGTTAATGCCAATGATTACAACAGTCGGCTCGTGTTTACTTATGTTAATAATAATAATATTAATAATAATAATCGTTAAAAAAGAGTACATAATATAACTTAACCGTGCGGTTGTACAATAGGCATGTTGAACAAACACACGCTGGAACGGTATGAAATATTTCTAAGTCTTACCAATCATTGTACATCGTGAAAGCACTTGATAGCGTAATTTCGTTCTCCGCTTTCACGATAACGCAATACTTCAGCCTGTGTTGATTCCCGATGGTTTCGTTGATGTTTAGTACGGTCGGGACAGAAAACCACGTTGACTAAATCGGGCCGTCTTTTCATTATGTGTTGGTGCTGTAAGACTAAGCGAACATCGTGCATGTTGTATAGGCAAATCTTTATGGGCCTTACGCGACCATCGTACTGACCAATTCTCGTTACATTTTTCGGCGTAATCCACGGCAAGTTCATCGATTTGAAGATATACTGAATATGATCGTGATCGTTGAAAGACCTGTTTTCCAATTTCTCTGGCAAGTTGTACAGCATAACGTTGTTTTTTCGAATTTGACGATCAACTATTTCCCTTGAAACAGGATCGCATTTATGAACATAGTTATTGTTTTCCATGATCGACAGCTTCGCTTCGAGTTTTAGCACTTCGTTGTTTAGTGCTCTATTCTTATCGGTCAGCTCTTCAGTTTTCAACGTAAGACTGTCGAATTTTTTCAACAGTTCTTCCAACGTGTCGTTCTTCTCGTTTACCACCGTAGTACTCGTTCCGCTTGTGCTCGGCTCCGAGACATTCTCGAGTTTCGGAATTTCACCTTGTTTTTTAGCCATGATATCCGCGGAACTCTATCGTACGTGAACTTGGATTATTAATTAACGTCTCGACGTATTTACTTTTTACGACCGACGGGAATGGACAATAACGACGGAAATACGGACGATGAACCGACGGCACAGGTGACTTGGGTAACGGAGCACAATCCCGGGCAGCGATCAGTGTAAAACTGGTTGGTCCTGGGACGAGAGTCGCCTACCACCGGCTGTCCGTCGTATATAGCGGTCGGTTGGGGGGTGTACAGTGTGTGAAAGTGGTTGTGAAACGTACGTACAACGTTGCCACGGTCCCGAAGACCTGGCAACGGCCGTCGCATACCACACACGAACAATGTCCGTCCAATACAACCCTCGATGGTACAATAATGATAGGGCCCGGCGGGCGGTTAGCAGGTAGTCGTCGTATAGGACGGTCACACAAACACGTTTATCCCCAAACGGCGTATGCGCTCTCCGGTCGTTTCTACGAAGGAAAACAACAAGAACGAAAAAAAAAAACACCTCGATCGTATCCGCCCCGCCGAATCGTTTCGTTTCGTACACGCGTGCCGACATTTTAACGCGCACGCTGCGCGAGTCCGACGCCATGAAAATGATCGTTTCGCTTTTATTCCCTCGGCAAAGCGGTGCCTGTCAGCCGCCGCTGCGTTTCGGCCGGCGGCATGTGGGAGAACGTACGGCGTACCCGGATTCCAGTCGGCCATATTAATCCACTCACGGTGTTTCTAATGGACTATGAAACCTGTCCGAGACGGGTTCCCACGATAAAACGAAAAACGTGTACAACGGACGAATCGTTCGTTTTTTTTTTTTTAAACCCAAAAACGCGTTTCGTCTCGGACGGGTTTTCGGGGGCCGTGTAATATTATATTACGTCCATAAATAAGACGCGGCGCTGACAACACGCGTACAACAGCGCCATTACCGTCCACTATTAGATCTTCCCGTTGGTATTTATTCCCCGCTTTAGCACGAACCACGTCGTTTAACGTTATTGTCGTTATTGACTATTATAAATGGACAATCGTACTCGACGTCTGAAGGATTTCACCAGACGCGACACCGGGGACGCGTTATTGTTGTATAGCGTAGACAATGTAAACACGACGTTGGCAAATGTTTCGATCGCCGTGCACGCAACAGGTTTTACATTCCGTTTGTGAGCGAACAGTTCGGTACATTGTACGGTGGATTGTACGCCCGCGGTACCGTTTTTCTTATAACGAATACGTGCAAAACTGTACGAATCGAAACTCGCGGGGGAAACGATAATTTTATAAATAGGAACCGAGTGTACTTGATATGTATCAATATACCGGCCCTGTATATATATATATAGATATATATATTTAGAAAACGAACAGCAATTTTATACCGATAGTGCGATTATAAATCGCGCGGAAACTTTTAACGTTATAATATATTTATTAATTACGTGCAAATATGTTTCGGTAGAAACAAACGATAATCGAATCGCTATCGTATATAGTAACTATTTGGCTGGGGGTCGTTTCGGTTTTTTACATTTTAAACGACAGGTGTTCTCGCGCTAGTGAGAAACGATACAATATCGTATTTTTTACGTTTCTGAGTTCTCTGTCGTAACGAGAAAATGTAGCCGATTATTAATCACGTTCGTTGTATAATGATGTCGTTTTCTTTTCGAAACGTTTTCGCCCGATCGGAACGCAATATGTTCCATATATGTAATAATAAATTGAGGAAAATCGGCGTTTAAATTCGTAAAACGAATACCGTTTTTGAATATTAACGAAAATGTAAAAATTATGTAAATATTACGAAATCGTCGTTTTTGTGGAAAATACGAAAACTAACCGTTATAATATTGATCAAAAAAGTCGACAATAATTCATCGTGAATTCAGTTGTCGAACTGCGCTTTGGGTTGAATATCAAATTATCGTGATATTACACGCTGTTAATACGTCGCCGCTGTTAATCGACTTCGATATAGCGTTTATTCCGCTGATGTTTATAAACGATCGTACACGCGTGTTTCGAAATATCGAATTTTAATATTTGTTTCGTCACATTTCCCGCGTTCATTAATATTAGGTGTTTTCGGTGTATTCCGCCGTCCTCGAACGTTACAATTTTCAAAATTATAATTAACGCGCGCTGCCGTTATCCCTTTCGACCGCAGTACACGCGTACCTCGTCAATAAGAGGTTTATGTTGCTTTCCGTAACGTGCCTTTAGAATGACTTATTTCTATGCGCAAACGCTCGCCGATATCAGGGAATAAAACAATTCAACGGGCAATAACATTTGAATAATCGTAATTCGTATCGCCTTCAATTATGTATAAATTATACGAAATATATTCCACCGTTCATCTGTGACCAAATTAATATGTCGGTGTAGAAAGAGCTTCTACGTTTCTAAAATCGTTACGTTTTTCTAATCTCCAAAACAAAATATACACAAATACCTACGCTTTTATACGTACGATCGTAAATTCGTTTTAATATATATTTAAAGTTGTAGCGTTTAGACGATTTTGTATTATTATTATAAAAACTAATAATACGGAAAACGGTAGTATTTAAAAGCTGAAAACTGAATACGAATTAATAGACACGTACGCAATTTCAACGATATTTTAAACTTTTATGAACATTTCCAAATATCTCCCTCTCATTTTCGGACTAAATATTACATTCGGCGCGTGAAATATAAATTTGAGGTAAAATGTGAAATGTTCCCTCGAATAACGATTTAACGACAAAATAAATAAAAACTATATAGTCCGGTCAGGTTAAATGAAACATAACCCTGAGATTTATATTTAAGAGTCGAAAATTTAACGGGAAAGAGCATCCGTAGTATTTTTTGTATACGCTTTTTCTTGAAAATTTTTAAAAATAACGCACAACCCCTAAAAATATTTATTTGGCCGGGAGGCGGTCATAATTGTTCGTTGGCTATTAATTAGGGACGACTAAACTAGGGCGGAACTAAATTTTATAAACACGTTTTATAATAAGTAATTTTCGTTAAAATCAGTTTTTAAATGTCGCAACTTCTTCAAATAAAAGCAAAGGCGAACGATTTTGCGTTTTTCCGCGTTTCTTATATAACATTTAGTCGATCACAAATTTTTAGTGAAATGTGGACTATTGTGCCCTGGGAAGTACTATACGTCTAATCCAAATTTATTTATGTATATAAATATATTTAAATAGATTCGAAAGAAATGTACGCGTAATATTATATATGTATATCTACTGTAAGTAACAACTAATCAGTTTAAGAGGTTAATAATATACAGAGTAATTCTTTTAACGTACTACGCTAAGTTCGTTAATTTCTTCAGTCACAATTTATATTTATAATATATTGTTCGTCTTAATTTTAAATCGAGTTTTAAATCAAGGTCACTCTTAAAATATAATTTAAACAAATACGGTGTTAAAATTTTTAGAAATTTAAAAATAATTCAATTTAAAATACGAAATTCGGTCGAGGTAATTAGTTACGAAAACAAAACGTATACGCGTAACATCTTTACAAATATAATCGAATAATTTTAACGAAAAATAATGTATGATCGATATACCGTTGTATCAATTATTCAAATATTTCTTGACGATAATAACAATACGTGCTCGTATTTATTTATCGAAAATTCGAGAAATATTTATCGTACTTAGATTTACATTTAACATAACATTTTCGGCGCGAACGAAAATTGCCTTTCACTCAGAGTGTCGTTTAATATAAAATTGATTTTTTATCGATCGCGTAAGTTATGTTTTCGACCAATATACGTATAGTTATATAGTTTTTCCGTTTATTACGAACATAATTACCACGCCTACGTAATAAACAGTTTTCGATCTATCGCCGCGGTTGTAACGGGTATTTGATTTTGATTTATTTGTACCGTAATACGTTATACGCTACGGTCGCGATAAAGTTGTACATCTTTTGTTTTTCGGCAAAACATAATACCTCGTAACGCAACGAACCGCGTTAGTTAGTTGGCGCCATACGAATTTAACGTACGTTCGACACGAATATCGATATTTTGCGTATCCGTCCGTTTCGCGAAAATTCCGAAATTCGCGCGAAAACGTACGCGCGGTATACGATTCGTTCGCGTTCGTACCGGATACGTATCTTTCGTCTACCTAAAAAGTAAAAACCTCCTGCGCGTTGTTTTTTATTTTATTACGACGCGTGTCGCCCGTCCCTGGAGATGATAATACACCGGCGACGGTCACTTATAAATATTCATTATGCCTCGTTTTTTTTTATTTTTTTTTTTTAGTTTTCCCTCGAGCATTCTTAAGTTTTAACGTCCGACTAAATATATATATACACACACGCACGCGCGTACGTGTTCGTCTTTGCGCGAAATCTTCGGGCGATGTTTATTCGGGCTTTTGGATTTCCAAGCGAACTTCCCGTCGTCTTTTAGATAACCTATTAATGTAGCACCCGCGTGGGGTTTACATTCGTTATTACCTTTCCCGACGTGTCGCCGTATGCGGAAATATGTATACACCAAACCACATCAAGCCCCGACGTTCAACGGAATTCGGAACCGACCCGTAGATTCCGTTTCAATTATTCCCGACTACCGCCGTGAGCGCGATGCGTTGTTCACGGATAGGTTCGAACGCCGTGCGCCCGATAAAATTTTCGAAATTCGTCGAATTACTCGACTAAAAATACTGTACGCGTGCTCGTTCGTGTCACAACACTGTCCCGGTCAAGCGACGGATTTCGAACGGCCGTGTCACTTCTGTACAACATAGCCACTTCCAGATAATCGATATCGTAATCTAAACGTCGAACGGGCCTTGCGTTAAACTAGTATTAAGTGTAACGAAGCGGACTTGAAATTATAAACAGCCAACGAAGCTAATAACGCTCTTTAAAACAAAAATCGATCGAATACGTTCGAGTAAAAATTATTTCGGTAAAACGTACGAGAAAATTTTGTGACGGAACGACGTGACACTTGTATTGCTTTTCCAAAACCTTTTTCTATTTACCGCGAACATTTCTAAAAGAATTATCGTTCGTTATTTTCAAAATATTATCGCGGGTCTCAACGTCAATTAATCCGGTTCAATCACAGCGCTACACTATTGCGTACGTCCGAACTTTGGTCCGGGCTGCTCGGGTTCCAACGACGACAGCACTCGTGATTCTTACGATGTATAGTAATTATGCGCGAATAATTAAAACGCGCGTATGTAAATTTACGGTGCTCTACCGCCCAAATTACGCAACTCGCGTAAGTATAACTTTTCCATTCCTCTTGGGTAGAGTATAATATTAATATTGCGCGATAACGCTACACAGACAAATGCATATCCAAGTACCACGTGGTAACGTTTTTGATCCTGCGGGACGTCTCGCGCGCGCGCGCGCGGTTCGTTTAGAAATTCGAGGGAATTCGCGTTTAGCCATTTTAACCGAAAACGTATTAAAAAACTCTTACCGTTTTCGCAACAACACCTGAGAAAACGCGGTTTCTTAAAAACCAAAAATAAAGCGCCCTATATTACGCGTTATATTTACGGTATATAATATATATTTATAATATAACGAGATAGAGTAACTTAGTGATCTATCACTTTTTGCAATGTGCGCGCTATAATAATAGTAGGTGGAACGCGCGCGTATCCGTTACGCGTTTCAAATTTATCTCGCTTACACTCTCTCTTTTGTCCGCGAAAATGAATACAAAAATTACGAACTACTTCGCGTTACTATACAGAGAGTGCCCCGCCGAGATACGACAAATGCGACAACGTTTATTCCGTTCAGCGTTTCCGGGGGTTTTTATTTGTTATTTTTATTACGTCGAAAAAATCCGTATAGCCGTTTTATGAATTTACTTTTCCGAAGAAAAGGAACCTCGTAGTATATACCATACCACCGATCCCGAAACGGAATTTCGGGTTCCGGATTCACGGGCTGTACAACGGCCCGCTGCCCCCATTCGCGTTCAACACATCCTCGCAAACATGACGAAATATTTTTTCGGATTTACGGGTAATTATGCCCGCTCGGTGTCATTTTCGCGAGCTCGGCCCACTGGCCAATATCCGAACACGTTACAGGATTCCGGACTTTGAACCGCGTCCCACGGCCACAACTACCATCGGAGTGCGTTTTCTGAAATCGGGTCTGTTCAATAAAAGCGTAACGTTATGGTTACCGTGAAATGAATTTTCCGAACTCCGCGTAAGCTCTGTGTATAAAGTAACAATTTTGTCCATCGTGAAAACGCGTTGAACATGTTTGTAGGAAAACACGTCGGAATTCAAATGAACCTACGCGTTTTTAATTTCATATCGATCCATATACGACGTTCGTACGAATTGTAGACAACAAGCACGTCGATGACGACGTTATTCACGTCGACAAAATACGGGTATACAAGAGCCAATAGTATAGAATGACCGCGCGAAGAAAAAGACACGCATAACGACGTCGTCGGTTATATTAAATATTCGAGGCGTTTTGGGGTCAAACTCAAAGTACCTTATTAAAGAGCTGTCGAGTATCGATACCGACACTTGATGGACGCGACTAACTCAGGAATATTATACCGTAATCTGTGATTGGTGGTAAGCCTCTATTCGATTATGTATATTTGTATTTATAGGCGATATTTTCCGGTAAATTTTGTTTCCTTTAAAGGTATTAGTCGATATCACGATGAAACTAACCATATACATACGTCTAATATATATATATCGTAAGAGTCAAAGCGAAAATACATTTTTAAACGTATTTCGATATACCGCGCCCTTTATAGGAATAAATCCGACAACATCGCTCGTAAATCCAAAAATGTACGCGCACAATAACGAATAACACGCCTTATACGGAGGACTTATTTATAGTCAACAATACTATATGAAAACGTTTTTCAAAATATAAAAACTCTGGTGGTCGGATAGCCCGTGAAATTGGCTAAATAACATCGGGCTAGTACATTTAACACCGCTGACGCCAGTGTCGGTCGGCCGGCCGACCCCACCCGTGTTCTCGGAACGTTTTTAGAAAAAATGAACACGAAAAAGAGGGAACGATTGGATACGGAATTCTTTTCGAGTAAATACAAAATATAGCCGAACGTCACGTATACGACCGACTTCGGGCAGTAAAAACGTATGTATTATTCAAAGACCCCCCATAGTACGAAGGCGGTGCCGGTCGTACACGTATATATATATATACATTTTTCGAAGGTTCTCGGTATTCCAATAAATTAACGGACGGTGTCATTATGTTGCTTTAAAAGGGAAAAAAATGAACGAAAAGATTTTATGGCCCGACCCGTCTGTACATGTAACGAACCACCTGCGAGATAACCATCACGAGGGGTTCGGTACGTTTTCTAAACAAATATCGCTTAAGAGTTGGATTCCTATTATCTCCGATACCACACAGCGCGGGGAATTCTGTGTACACAATAACGCGCGTTACATTATTCAAACCGCTTGTAAACGACGGGTCCGAGAATGTCGACGAAAATAATGGTCACACCCCCAACCGGCAACGGTGCACGACGGCTTTCGCCCGCTGTTCACGGTTTATAATCCGTGGAAAGTATTCGTTTGCGGGTTTTAATATTATTCCGTCGAACGTACCGACAAATTCTGAACGTGTATTATTCCGCGTTATTATTGTTGTTATTTTGAACCGCTTACCGTGATTTATGTATTTACTTCATTCCGTTGTAACGCGTCTAAACTTTCGTCATATTTTGTTAATTTCTCGCTATTAATTATACGCCTTCTGCGCGTGTCGCAATTAAAACTTATACCAGCTAGGAAACAATATCGCGTGGTTTCGAAATGAAAAATTATTACTACGCTAGTAACGCCGAAAAACGAAAAAAAATCGAAACGAATAATCGTTTCTTCCTTTATTGTTTGGTCGGATTCTCGTTACACAATTTTGGCTCCCCCTCCCCCCCGTTTTTATGCCTTCGGCAATGACGAAACCGCGAAATTTCGAAATGATCGATTCGACGACGATTTTGGATAATAGAACGATCGACGCGCGTAACGAACTGATCGATAATATGTACGTAAATACGGCGTGTTTCAACAATAATATCTTTCCGTTTTATTTTTACTACGTAATATTCGGTTACGTTTTGCGATTTTGTTCGACTAATACGATAATAAGTATATTACATGATGTCCGACGTCGGCGTCGTCCGGTGACCATAAACGACGTTACCTGGTTCGTACATCATGTTTCCTCGACACGACATAACAGCTAATTTACGAACGAATCGATTTTTTCCAACGTTAATGTAGTATTCGTAAAATACCCACCTAGGCTAGAAAATGATATTTAACTACGGTTACAGGCCGACCGGTCTATTTTTTCATTTTAAAACGGGCGATTTTACTTTATCGTCGCGAATTTCGGTCATTCGCGTACTTACAAACGCCGTCGTCGGTCCCGATAATCGTGTCTTACGCCCGCGCGCGTCTGTAAAACGTTCGCTAAATAGTCCATATTAAGGGGTATATATATATATATACTCAGCCGGTCCCGGACGACTGTTCGAATTCGAACCGCAAAATACATTAAATTCGAACCCGTCAAATCCTTTCCGCGCGCCCTGGACTCATCGTCGCGTTTTGCCACCCACCATCCAACACGGCGTTCGGGTTTTGTAGAGGTGAGACATGATTCAGCCATTTCTCGCGCGTTTCAAATCAAATCATCGACACCGTCACCGGTCGAATCTAGCGGTAGGAACGCCCGAGGGAAAAACGTCGACGAATATTATTAAAACGTCTTTTATATTTAGAACGATACCCCGTCTGGCTCGTGATTTTACAACCCCGTTGCCAGTATTATTTTGACCCGCCAGGACGATTTAAATTTATACGTTGGCTAGCTGGAAAAATTACGTATCAGTGAGGAGACATTGAGTCCGTACTCTTCGTCCAACGATCATAAATGGACACTGAGCGAAAACAATTTTATAATAATACGCGTAATGTGTGGCGTGTGATTCGTTAAATAATCAGTAATTATAAACGGGTAAATTATGTACCTAAATATATTTTTATATCGTATAAACTATATATGTCGAAGTAGCAAATATATATATATATTAGATCACGGAGTATTCGTTATTCGTAAACACGCGTGTTGTGAACACACGATTATAACACTATGGGCAATCCGTTCGATGAAGCGAATCGTGCGCGCTCGATAATGTCTCGTCCCTGAGCAATGGCAGTCACTGTTGGTATTTGTAGAAGTATCGGTCAGACCTTCAATATTCGGCGTATAATATAACGTAATTCCGTTGTTCCGTAACGAATACATAATAAAATAATCGCGCGGCTAATTCAAATATTTGTCGTCCGTTTTTCTTTCTTCAAATAATTTTTGTCGCGGAAACGTCCATAACAACACGGACGTACTCTACGTATCTTTACAGTTGCACGTTACGACGTTACAACGTTTCGAAAATTCGGTCGCGATTGAACATTTTTATTCTTACGTTTCACGCGTTTATTATCGGGCACCCGAGACGGCCCTACGACGTCGAATGATGGCAATAACGTGCTATTCAATTCGCTCTTGGCTCTTCTTCCATTAATAATACATTATTCTGTCGTTCGCTATTTCTCGTGCCCCATATCGGCGAATCGTTTTCCTATTGACTATTATTTCTAACCATATTTTACGTACAACCGTCATTTGGCTCTTCGCGTTTATTGTACACCGACGTCGCGTTCCAGTTACACGATCGTATTTTTATTAGGAATCCGTTTTCTTTTTTTTGTCTCGGGCGTGATTAACGCTCTACAATTTCTTTTTGATAATATTTTCACGTTCGAAATAGACCGAATACATTTTGCATTACGAGAGTCCGGACTTTTACGTAGTCCTAGGGCCAAAAAATATATACGGCGGGATGTGTCTGTTCCGTATAAATGTTACTACTATAAAGTCATAAGTATTTCGGAACAACTAATTACGTGGAATTGGTCGGTCATTTTACGAACATTTCGATGATTTCAAACTAACGGTTAACTGTAAACCAATCGCTTCACGCGGATTTTCGAAAAACACAAATATTATATATAAAGCGTATCGATTAATTCTCGATTTAATCTCGGGGCGGGGGAAATACGAAACGAAATTTGATTAAGAATGTTTCTATCTTGCCATATGATGAGAACCTACCTATGTTCGTAACAACTTTCGTTCGGTATTTTATAAGGTAGGTAACAATTATCGAGACTCGAAAATAACGCCGGTTCGTTCTTTTAATACGTATTTTTTGAAAATAAATAATACGAAACGTTTAACGTAGAAACTGTTCTCGTAAATAGATTTTAAGAAACGTTGAACGGTTGAGCGTAATATTCGGCGCACGAGTTGACAATTTTACGAGCGTATTGCAACGAAATATACGGTTACGGTATTGATATTATTTTGAATAATATTTTCAAACATTCGTACACATGTCGTATATGCGTTCGAAAGTGTCCGAAGTTATAATTACGTAAATTACTAAATTTTCGATCGATAATACGGGCGAATTTAATACGAAAAAAATATCCGAGGCATTTTTCGAAGTGTATTGGTGGTGTTATAGGGCGAGTGTTCGCAAAATCACCCGTCGTATTATTTTCGAACGCATTTTGTTCTCGTATTTTTCACATTTAATTTTAGCGAAAATATTTTCGCTAATAACGTATTAAACTCGTTTAATTTTTAATTTTTTTGCCACGGATAAACGTGATTAAATCTTTTACCATCTGTCGCCGTATTATAACGATAATATTATAAAACAGTCGTAACATCTGCTCTCGTCTAATGGGTTTTCCACTACGTCTTTTTGGATTAACTAAATATACGAAGATAATAGTCAAACGCGGTGTTAAAAATACACGCTCGACCTGTTAACTTCGAATGATCAGCCACGCGATTAAGATTTGATTAACGATATTGCGATTGGTCCGGATTGAAAAAATAATTGGGTTGTGTACGAGTTTATTATTTCGAGCGTTGAGAGTGATTTTCGCGGAACAATATTACTCGGACGAACAATTCGTTATGGTAAACTGTTATATTACTGTTATTAAACGGTTAATTCTCGAAGCAAAGTTTCAACAACGAGCGGACCATATTCGAAATGTTAATAAAATCGCGTAGATTGTGCGCGAAATTTGATGTACAAAGGATGTCTAGAAAATGACTATTTCTTTTTTTAAACTACCTTATCATTAATGTACACTGCCTTGTTGATTAACGATTATATCGGGTTATAGCGTACGGTAAGACGATCAAAACAAGCCCATATCAGGCTTGATAGTACGATCCACTCGCTCGTGATAAACAATTTTGTAAAACGTATTTCGCGTACGGCTCCTCGCTGTTTTCGAGACACCCGAGTGGACGAAACCATAACGCGAAGTTGTTCGTTTATTGTTTTTTTTGCGCGCATTAACGCGCAAAACTCAGGCCTACGAGAAGAGGTATACGAACAAACTTGCCGCAGCCGTGCGACTGTATTTCGATTGCATAAACCGTTTGTGGACGGAAAAACGGTAACGTCGTATGACATCTCCTTATAAAAATAGATACCGAAACAAAAACGAACTCTCCGAAAGTGAACTTTTAACAAAAATCGCGTTTCGGGAAATATATTCGTAATGGATAAGAATTCTGAATAAAAAAACACACGTTCGATTTTCAATATAATATTTTTTCAAATCCGTCGATACTAATATATTAGTACGGAATTAACACTTATGTTTATAACAAAGCAAAAACCGTATCATATACTGATATATAATGGTACGTTTCTGGCCGCGTAAGTGTATGAATTATACAATTTGAAAATCGTAAAACGGAAATTAGGAGAGTTTATTTTTCGAAATTGAATATCTTTATGTTCGAACGGTACCATATAGTTTTTGTATAGTCTTTTAACTAATTCTAATCGTCTGAACTACGGGGACAACGACATTTTTACCGAGGTGTTTTCAATGTCTCAAAACGATACGTTTACGAAACCCCAAACATATTCGGCGCTCCTAAAGCAATACCCTATTGTCGCCGCTGTATAAAGTATATAAAAGGAATACTTGACAGGTACGACGTGCGTAAACACTGGTTGATATAATTTAATATCGCGTATTCGATATTATTGAAATTTGTGGGAAAACTTCTACATACGTGCGCATCGAAAGGCACCAACTTAACCCGTCATATCTCCTCAGTTCCTCAATTATTCGTATGCTCATACACACACACGTGAGCGCGATTAAAGAGATTTCTATAATCGGCGTAGTACGGCGTCAGTGGTGTACTTAGAAAGGGGAGGGGGTTGTAGATAAACCTCCCCCACGAAAATTTTTAGGAAAAATTAATTTCTTACGAGACGTATATTTTTAGTTAATAATAACGAAAAACTAAAATATTTTTAAACTTCAATACACGTTATATTATAAAAAAAAAATGAAAAATCTATTAAAGTTTACAATGTGCCCCGTTTCGTTAGGGTCGTCCGATTAATTTATTTAAAAATTAACCACCCTCCCCCCCCCGAAATTCAGGCATAACTACGCCACTGTACAGCGTGACCGTTAATTATCGCAAACTCTTTCGCTGCACCTTTCTCTCGCTTTTGCGCAGTGTGCTGCAGTGCTACCTACTAACACGCGAACATTTCAAGTATCTACCTGTCTATAATATTAATAATACTAATAATAATAACGCTAATGTGTGCGCCGGGCCATTGGACGAGATAACCGTTTTAACGCCAAAGATTATCTGCGCTTAATTAATTAAACTTGGCGAATTCAGTTTCATGTCGTTTATATTATACGCGTAATTACGCCAATTGGTCCGACTAAACGAAATAATTACCCCCCCTCACCGTTTTATAATGCCCAATCCGTCGTCGTACTTACATAAACTATACATACGTGTGTGTGTGTGTATATTTAGTACCTACTTACGTTTATGTATTGTATCACGCCATTATCATAGTTACGTGAATTATCTCACCTCCCGAATCAATCACGTTGTATAAACATCGGATCCGGAAAATAATATATATGAACACACACACACACACACACACGTTTGACGCGTACTATACCGTATAATATTATGTACGACTTTCTTGAGTAAGATTAATGTTATTCGGGCCGGGACGTGGCGTAATGTCTTTAATTATCAAAGTTTTCTGCCACGTGGTGGGGGGGGGTAAGGGGAAATCGGAACGGGAAAAAATGAAATCGCGATAAAAATAAAAAAAACGAATAAAAATCGTCCTCCGACGCGCGCGTTTACTCGTCAGAATACGTAATTAAAACTTTGACACGTCTACTTAAAAGTCCAAAACACGCAGCCGCTAATTGATCTTCATTGTGTCTGCCGTCTTTAGTCGCGTGCGGCGAAGTTCGCGCGTTCGGATAATATTGTTATATACTTTATATAAGTTTCGCGTTGTAAGACGACGTTCTCCGTCATTTTACGAACTAGTCCATACGCGAATCGGCTATTATGATTATGAATAATATTATTAATTATCGTCGAACTACGTGTTGATTGTAAAACACCAAGCCGGCGATTAAACATTTAACGCTACGCGTAACGTTTATCGTTTTCAAATCAGTGGTGTACGTGGGATTACATATGTAATAGGTAACGGTAAAATTTGAGTTAGGGGACAAAAAGCAGTCGGAACTCATAAACTATCCGCCTCTATTTATATGAAAGTCGACGCGGTGACTGTAATTTTTGTTTTATGGGGGGGGGAGGAGACGAGCGATTTTTATTAAAATTCTTAACGTCAATAAAGGCGAGCGACGAGACGACGGGACAGGCCACGCGAACAAGTACCGAACAGTAGTAAAGTACTTACGAAATTGTCTATTAAAACGGACCGCGCGGAATATTAAGGCGTGGACTAACGACATTATCGTTATCGTTTCGCTAGCGCCAACGCGTGGCGCTTATTAGATAAATCGTGTTCGCTCGTTAAAAACTCGAATACCGCGACGGGCGAACGCGTTATTATTTATTTTAACGAACACGCGACCCGTCGTCGTGGGTGTCGACGATATTCGAGTATTCGATTATTATTATCATCGCGCGTATTTCGGGAAAATCATTAACAGAGGAGGGCGGTTAATAACGATAATAAACGTTCGATATTCGTGATTGACAATCGCACGGTTTTTGCGGCCGACGACGACGTTCATTAGCCCCCTCGGATAGAGTCGTCGGCGTTACACGCCCCAATTTAATAAAGGGGCCCGGACGTAATCGTACGAGCGACGACGCCAGTCGGAAAAACGTACTAATTTCGTTATATATTTAGACTGACGTGGGAATAAAAGTCCAGTCTACTACGTATATTATTGCAAGTCGAAAATAATTACACGTTTGCATTCGACTGGTGTCGAAACGAGTGTATATACATAAATACTCAGGGTGTTCCACGGACACCAGACACTAATCTATAAGGGTTCGTTTTATTCGTCCTATACTGTCGGATAAAATACGAAATAAATTAAAAGTAAAGACCGTACGATTTTTAATTCGCCGGTGAATTGAAAAAATTATTATCGCGCCCGATTTATTCCGAACGGATATATACACGTTAACGGGTATTACGAAAACCGATTATTTTTAATTGTAATAAACCTTTTTGGTCCAATACAGTTTTCTTAAAGTAAAAAATACCATATATAGGTCATTTTTTTTGCAAAATATTTAGAAACACCGCGCGTTTGGATGACGTTTGGTGGTCTTTTACGAATTACGAATAATTCGTACGGCGATTATTTTTAATTTTCCAAAAATATTATAAACGCTATTGTTTGATTCTGTCAGTAAAGTTTGTTCTGATTGTTAATTTGTATACGTTAATGTTATTTGCGAATAAATAAATTTATATATACAGAGAGTGAGAGAGAGAAAAAGAAAGTGAATAGAATCGCGTAAATTATTTTTTAATAAACGTCGAATAACGCAGCGGGAATATTATTACATTTTGTCGATCGAATCAATATTTCATTGTGAATCGCGTATAGTAAATATCGTAATTTTTGTAAATTAAATACGATTTTCGCGTGTTATCGTCATCGATCGATTTAAATATCTGTACAGACGTGTATCCCATCAGACTTCTTGGAAATTCAATTTTGATTTATTCGCATTATTTAATACGAATTCATTGCGACGTCCCTTCTTGTCCCAAGCCTTATTATTACAAAAATACGGCGTTTCCCAACTATCCCTTCTCGGCCCAGTCGTTGTGTAATAACAAAAATACGTATACATTAAGCGCACCCGATCGGTCGGAATAAAAATTGAAAAATAGTATGAATTTTACGGATACTTCCGAAATTAATATTAATATAAAGATATTTTGATTTTTACCCTAAACGTTCGTAAATTAAATAAGGAGAATAATATAAGAAAATGTAAATAAAATATATAACGTAACGAATACGCGAACACGTGTTCGTTTCCGATTAGTTTTGAAACTACACGATTTGATTATAATATTTTAAACGAGGCACTCGAAAATATGGATCGAAATAAACGTTATTTATTTATTTAAGAAATGTTACAGTCGGTTTTAAATTTCTGCGGCTATTGGAATTTTATAATATATAATGGTCGGTTGACAATAAACGCTGGGTATTTTCTCTAATAATCGTGGGCGAAGTACACATAGTTGCGTGTAACGATTCAACGTTTTTATCGAAATGCGTGTTTCGTCTAGAGGCGTGGTAACCGATAACGAACCCGGTGTACCAAGTTTGTTCCAGTCGCTACCGTTCCTTTTCTACCGCACTTTACATGCACGATCGCGTAAACGCGTGCGTGTCCCCTCGTGCGTTTTTATTCCGACCAATTCGAATTATCACGTTTCGGTAATAAGCGAAAAAATGTCCGTAAGTATTTAGGGGAGGGGGGAGTAACTAAAGGTAACAATATTATTGTCGAAAAACTAACTTTGACCAACCGTTTAGTTAAAATCAGTGTTTTAGTTTAAAATCGTAGAATGTTGACGATCGGTATACTTACGAAAAGTTCCCTTCGGTTTTCGTTTGGCAAAGAGGGGGAAGGGGGAGGGAAAGGGTCGAATGGTTGGCCGCAGTCAGTTAGCTCAATGAAGGGGCAATAGGCCAAAAAATGGCCGAGAACTACGGGGACTAGAGTATTATTTTCGAAAACGCGATTTGATTGTGATAAATGCGCACGGGGTCGTTTAAGTGAGATTTACGGCGCGCAAATATGTTCGTTCTAATCTCGCGGCAGACGCGACACGTAATATACTTTTCAATCGAGTACGCGACGAAGAAACGCGTTTCCAGTTCGCTATTCAGTCCGCCGCTAATCGAAACGCTTATATTTATCGGCGACACGACGAGACATAACGTGTATGGGGTGGCTACAAATCGTGGCTTTAGTTTCCGTTTAAAATATGTAATGGAATTTCGCTCGTGGAATTTAATGGCGTTTTTCCGTTTTTAAATTGTAAACGGCGCCGTCGCGTACGCGTTTGATCATTTCTGCGTTATTGTCGTTGGTTTTCCTTTACGAGATACTCGAACCTTTCCGGAAACGCTTACGAACATCGTATGTACGTACGTGTAATGACGATTATGGTACGTCTTATTTTCTACAGTCTTATACGCTCGATCAAGATATCCCTATCGAATATTATCGATTTTCACGCGCTAGTAATTAAACCGACGTTAAATCGGTATTATCATTTTTAGCGAATCATTTTCGAACCGTGGTATCGAACTATGATTTCTAACGCGCGTACGATCGCTGTGGCACGTCCAATATCGTCTATTCGATTTACGCCGTAATCCTTATTCGTCTTCGCCAAAGTCGACGGCAAACATAATATTGACGCCCACTGTTCGAAAATCTTATCGATTACGATGTTTTCAATGGTCTTTTATGAACGAAAGTTCGTGGCGAATTGTATTTACAAATAGTTTTGACCATTTGTACCGAATATATCGTTATCTTGTAACGGCCGATCTTTCCTACAATTGAATTCGGCCGGGAACAATTCTACAACGAACGAACAAAAATTACCACGTTATCAATAAACGATTAAACGATGACGCGATTGGCTCTATATATTATACGATAATACGCGGATCGTCAAAACTTAATCGCGGCAATAGCAAAATCAAAAACAAACAATTGTTCGAACATCTTCGTAAGAAATTCAAAGTAAACATTTTGACAGACGTACCACCGGAACGTCTGTAAATACCTCGGAACGCCGTTATTAATATTCTCGGAAACGTGGAATATTCATTGGCTCGAGTATTGGCAACCAGTTCGGTAATAAAACTAAAGTACGTAATACGCGCGAAATATCGACGGAATTTACCAGCGCGGGATTACCGTCGTAATACGCGATAATAATATACGCGACTAAATTATTCGTTATTCCCGAGTGAACAGTGCTTAATCGATTTCGGGGATTGTAAAGAAAATTTATCGCGCCGAGATTTATTACCGTTTAATAAAAAATATCGTATTATTTTCCACAAATACACTGCAAACAAACTCCCCGGTATAGTAATAAATCTATTCGCGTTCGGACGTTGCGCCGTTTCGTCGCCGTACAATAAATATTTTTCAGGTCGCGCGCGTTTACGTTATATAATAATATACGCGAGTATTGTAATAAAAATAATAAAATTACGTATAAAGAAAACAAAAGCTATTTTTCCGTATTTAAAAATCAAAAACGTAATAATATCGTTATTGACGTCATTCTACTAGTAAAAAAAATTATTTTACCGAAATCGCGTAAAATTAGTTACACTAATAAAGACGTAATTTTATTAGAATATTAACTGTACAAATATGAATAATACGTTATGAATAGTAGTTAATGATTTCAGAGAAATGTTTCACAATTTTGTCTTTTCTAGAGGAAAGCTGGAAATGAACGAATTAATAGTTTAAATGTTTAGTTAAATTTTATTACGTACATATATTTAAAAAATAACGTTTAACTTAATATTACTTACTTTTTTGGGTTGAACTCGTTAATTTCGAGTAAATTATTTTATTACATAAGTATCCGAATTAAGTTAAATTAACGACGATATAGTCATAATATATTCTGCGAAAGTGTAATATTGTTTATTAGTGTTCGGCAACATAAATACAATAGTAGCGAACACCGTTTTAAAATATCGATTTCCGCGGTATGTTTCGAAGTTAATTAGAACACGTTTTTTTGCCAATTAACTTCAAATTGATTCGTAACTTTTAAAACTTTTTGAAAACGAAAATATAGGTAATTTTCGCGAAGTCATCGTTCTTGTGAACGACGGTAGCCCGGAGACGACGTGCGAGTCTACAACTGTGTCGCAACCCAATGTTCACGATAATCTCGGTACACGGCTTGTCGATTTCGAAAAGACGCGACGTGAATTTCGTACTGATACTTCCGACCACCTAAACCCACGTCTGATCAATATAGAATTTGTGATTTCGCGTTTTTATACTCTAATTTTTGAATTCGTTTTCCGGTCGGGGACGATTGTTTTTTGTTTTGGCCCACGACCACGCCTTTGCGCAATATTCTTGGCCAAACGACTATCTGGCGGGATGGAAGGAGAACGACAGACATTACCGAAACATCGAGTCCTTCGAGACGGCTGATCTCTGGCGGTACCGCTAAATCCCATCCGCCGTTTTATATATTTCACCATAATGTACACTACAGATGTACGTAATTTCACGGCGATATGAAACGCGTGTCCGTCTGGTAGCCTAGACGGGAGCGTTCGATTCGAAAACGTCTCGCGTACGTATTTTATTATATATCGCGTTTTGGGAACCGACGAGAATTCCGACGTGATCGTATTTATCAAACCCGCCATTTCTCTCAGTCGTTCGACGCGGCGATTTATGCAATCGCACGTCCACGCATGACTTTCGTCGCGAGAAGGCTCCGGTGTCGCGCTCGGATATCCTTCCACGTCCTACAATACTTTTTCTCCATTCTATCGAACAAATACAAAAAACCGTTGACGCGGTAGGTCGAGTTTATCGATTTTACCGGTGACGAGTCAGTTCCGCGTGCACACAAAACTACGACGGCGCTCGACGAAATCGATCATCGCTACGACGATACGGACGCGTTACAATAAAATCGCGCGATTTTCTTCGTCTCGGGCGAACGCGAAATCGTTGGTTTTGCTTTCGAAATTCCAAACAATATTGTACACGTTTAGTGTCGCGACGAACGTTTTTGGCTCGTATTCAGACCGACGGCCTAAAGCGGCGTAGTGACGTAGCGACACAACTCCGATACGTACGTAGAATACGACTCCAATAACGATGTATAGTTTATATACCGAATACGTGTCGAACGATTTCCGGCGTCCAAGAACCCGAGAGACATTCCCCCGATTCTGTCCTTTAATTATGCATTCAAAGTCCGTTTAATCGGCGCGCATTGTAGTGCGCCGTGCCCGCCGCCCGACGAAAACAAACATAAATTATAATATCTATTCCGGAAACTAATCTCGGCGGGAATCCGCACGCCAGACGACGTCGTATTTTAATGTTATATATTACGCGGTTTTCCCGCAATTCCCCGAAATATTTATTAAATTACCGGCGCCCCTATAAAATATAATACGTAAGTCGAATGAAAATAGAGACGTACTCACTCGTAAGACGAATTTCGAGTATCCAGCTATATATATATACATACGTATGGTTATTATATTACGCGCGAGTACATATATATATATATATATATATTATGACAGCGAAATACTGGAAATAATCAACTTGAATTAATCGAAATTTCCGACTGGCGTGTAAAACGTAAACTGTATGTGTATTATATAACAGCACGTCTCGAAATTTCGCGTTAAACAAATCGGTAGACTGCCACAAAGTTCATTGGTTATATGATTGGAGGAGGTTCGCCTCGAGCACAGTATATTGTAGAGATGTAGCGGGCGCGTACCTCCATGTACATTACCCGACGTTTAGGCGTGTATAAATACGATTCCGCAAAAGCGTTTCGTTCGTTCTCACCGTCGGTTTTATACAATACCAACACTGTCGTCGTTGTCGTCGTCTTTGAACCTTTGACGGTCCGACGGTCTTTTTTAATATTTCGAAAAAATACGTAGATTTATATACGCCTTAGATTGGATTGACGGTAATTGTGATTGTCCGGTATGTATACGCGCGATAAAACCGAACGATTATTAATTATAAACGTTTGTACGTTAAATATAATAGAAAACAAAGTGTTATTTGGTCTCGTATCCAAAAGTTACAAAAAAGTTACGAGAACGTTAAAATTAAATCATTTTTATTTTAGAGTCCGAACGATTGTAAATAAATTGACGCGACCAGCAATGGAAGAACAATTATCGGAAAATGCGTATAGCTTAAACTCGTAAAAAATAGGAGAATGTTTAAACGTAAATTTGTTACATAATAACGTTGTACGTTAAGTTTACGGGTTGACAATATTGTACGAAAATTGGTTTGTATTCAATAATAGTGAGATCGAACGTAACCGGAATGGAAACAACACGTCGTACGAAGTAGAACCGTTGTCGCTAAAACAAATATATTTTTCTGTTAAAAATCGCGCTCGTAATTGTAATTCCGTATGTTTACGAAACATTGTACAGTATTGTTCGCCGTGGTTAATATTATTTGTTTTTAACATTTTAAACGAGTACGTCCCGATAAAATCGTTTATCGCGCTCTACACAATGAAAATATATCGTTACGTTCGTACCATTATAATATCCGTTTTTTGGCACTAAATAGCTAATTGCCATTCTGTTATCCATTTCCGTTGCCAAATAGTGAACGCTTGCAATATTTACGGCCTTTTTTCGGACAAGATTATTTAAAACGCGCACGTAACGCAATATCATACGATACAATATAATTATCGCTGTACCGGTGTCGACATGTTAACAGAATAACGAAACAACGTCGCGCGGTATTTATTTAAATACAAATATCGTTTGCCTTCACCGAGACTCTGAAATTGTTGTAGTTATAATTTTCTCTAATATTGATGATTGTTCGCGTTTAAACGGTTAAATAAAACGAAAAACGTCGCGTGTTTTTCGAATAGTGGTTGTGGTCAACACTTTAAAGCGTGCGTACACTTTTTGAACGGAAAATTGAACTTAAATAGCATTTGATACGCGTTATTTTATTAAAAAATTATCGTTCGTCTTCTTTTTAAGAAAATTGAACGAAACAAAGCGATATCAATAAACAATGAGAATGTAAACCAAACAGTCGAAAAAACCTTTCCAGAATAATCGACGAGGGTTTGTTCAGCATCATATTTCTCGAAGAATATCGTATTATATCGTCACGTTTAAAAATAGATATATCCATTACGTCGTTATATATATATAATAATTATATATTCGGAGAATTATAAACAAAATATATTTATTTTCGAAACGAGAAGTGTTTTTGAATTTTTTATGTATCGGGGAATATTTTAATCATTTTACCGTGCGTAAAACAATTTCGTCGTCTAGTAGGACTTTTTTTTATACAGACTTTTCTTTATCGACTTTTTAATAACCGGGAGACGATTTTTTTCTTGATTATAGTACCGGTCCTTAAATTGTTGTAGAAATTAAAGGTCAAAAGACTTTTCAAAATTAAAGTAATTAATACGTCGTAGAATTGTTATTGGTGACGTACGACGGGCATTGCCGGTAACGAATTGAAGACCAAACAAAAGACGATTTAATACGTCGATTCGTAGAATGTTCGCTTTATGATTTTCAAAAAACGCGTGCAATACGTATATGAAAACGTTAGTAAGTAAAGAGGTTCGTAAAACAATTTACTTTTATTTTCAAACTTTTTTGGTTCGTCGTCTGGTAACAATCGTATCTTCTTTCACGTATACGCGTCGTTGTAAGTGCACGAGGAAACTTTTCAGAACGTACGCGGATACCGATATTACGGGATCCAAAATCAAGTCAAATCATTATCACGTTTCAATGATCTATAATTTCTGACGTGACATCATTATCGTAATACAACCGTCTTTACGACGCGGACACTGCCGTATTTTCGCAGCGGTTCGCTCGTTTATCACTATAATATAATACGTTCGCCGGGGACTATGGAATTCGTAATAATATTAAACGCGGGCGCGTCGACGCGTTTGCGCCGCCTACGCGGAAGTCCGCTAGCGTTTCGAAGTCGTTTCCGTCCCAGTCGAGTGCGTAAAAAGCACGAGTGAAACGATTCGATTTTCGCGTGACTCCGATCTATAATTTCCCCCGCGCCGTTCTTTTTTATATTTATTTTCTCGCTTTTCCGGGTTTTAAATATTACGATAATATTTTCGAACCGTCGCCCTGGACGCGCGCTGTGTACACAACATTACGGTAACCTGCCGCTAGCCTGCCGGCGTCGATTATTATGCGCATATAATATACGTTGTACATACTACACTATAATTTAGAAGATATCGACAAATTTGGGTAAATTATTAAACGATTCAATATTGGATTTGTGTCGTGCGTAATCGTACCAATAATATATAATAAAATACGATCGAATCTTTTTACACAATTTTGATAGTCGAATTATAGATTAATTATATACGTATATATTTAATGTTTACGATAATAATATCAAAATGTTATACTTGTAACGATATACACGTAATAGGTATATTAATGTACGGTTCATGCTCGTCGCCGATCAATTCTTGTAAGAAATATCGAAATAATATAAATAAACGAGAAAAATAATCGAAACCCGATCGATATTTCCGGTTAAAGTTTTGAAAATAATTAATAATCGTATACTCTTAAAATGTCAATAGGAGCGAGATGGATTTTTCCCTCGAGAAAGGTAAATAAAACGAGAAACCAATCTGATACGCGTGTGGTAACTTTGAAGTTAAACATAGTTAACTACTAACGATTTTCCGTTTATTTAAAAACTTATAGAAAAACCAACGGTCACTCCTATTGACTTTTCAATAGTATAACGTAAAATGTTCGAATTATAAACGTACGAATAATAAGTTTCCAACACCGTTGTCGATTGTTCGAAATATTTATTAACTTCATTCAGCCTATAACGCGTAAACAACGACAAAATCGTATTCGTAATAATAACGACGTCCAATATTATAAATATAATTTCAAATATACCGTTATCGTATTCTTTTTACGTAGCCCGAATTAATAACGAAAATTGCTTATAACCCGAGGACAAAACTCCGAGCACTCACATAATTGTGATACCTATGTCGAGATTCGTTTTGTAAAAATAAACGAGACTACCTCAAAAAAAAAAATGACATTTTTTTAGTACGAACCGTCATCACGATAGTTTAAAAGTAAACAATTGACGAAACGTAATACTCGATAATCAGCGGTGTAATAAGAATAATTTTATAAAATAAAATAGTTTTCATTTATGACGAAAGTTATACGTACGAAGGAATTATGTTCGTTGTTTTTTATTTAGACAAATTTCGCGTCACACAAAACCGTTAGTTTTCATATCAATATTTGGTTCGTAATTTGTTTATTTCCGAACGGTAAAACACTCCGATTGTTTAAATAAAAACTGTTCGACGTAGTCTTGTATCATGTGCTTTATTTGCCGTTGTTGCCGTGAACAATATCGCGCGATTTAGATAAACGGGGCGCGTTTTATTTTTCGAAATTTACGCGATTCTCGGTCACGACGTCCATATTATTGTAACGATAACGAAACAAAACAAAAAAAGAAATATTTTACTTTACCGTAACGTTACTGTTGTTTTTCGCACGATCGTGCGTATACTTACATAAATAACGTTTTTTCGGTAACGTTGAAAAACAAACGTTTTCACAATGAGCGAAAAAATTATCATTGTATCGTATAGAGTAACGCGTACGTATAATACGCGATTTATTGTGTAACGAGCAAATTGTTTCGTCGTAAAACGAATCTTCGTCGTCTAAACGGTTTTTTCGTTTAATCCGACCCGGGTCTACAGGGTTTGGCGTCACTGCCACATAACGATTGTCGCCGGTATAGTCGCCATACGCAGTTGTGGTACAGTTTACGAACACTGCCATGACGATCGCGAACGTTTCCGAATTCGCTAATTGATTAATACATTACCGCGTTACCGTCGATAAAAAACGTTTATTTATAATCGACCGTATTTTTTATTAAACCGACTGTTCCGTACACTTACCAACATATCGTGTCCGTATTCAATACGCTTAAACTTAGTTCGTCGCTTGTTTTAATACGATCAAACGCTTATAAGTTTAATTAAGTCGCGATTGATTTAACACGATACAAAATCCCGTGAGTGACGTAACATGTTTTAAGTACGACAAATTGTTAACAGTTTGTAGATGTCCCGCGCATGTCCGTATTTATTTATAACCGCGTGATGTACTTGCGTATATTAATTATCTTCTCCGTGAACGTGTTTATACGCTAAGTATATTACGAATATACTACGCCTATCGCGAATAAAACGTATTAAATTTATTCGGAAATATATTGCGGGTATTGCGCTTGAGATTGTATTACGACAAACGAAATAATTTACATAAGTCAAGAGACAAGTCATAAATTCAATCGTGAATAACGAATATCGAATAAAGATTATGTTCAAAAAAATTATATAATATTCGACGATCCTATTAAGCGCGTCGTAGAATTACGAATGTAATTATTAAACCACGAAAAGAACCCACGATATTTTTTCGGTCAAATATTACTTTCGGTTATTGACGCGGTCGATTACACAAAATAAGAGAAACGATTAATACTTTTCGCCACGTTTAAAAATATCTTCGTTGCCGTTTTCAGACGTATCAGAATGCCTGTTGAGCAAATCGAACAAACATCAGAATAGCTTGGGCGAATTTTCGGGGAAACCCGATCTACCGTACTTCGATAAGGCAGCGTCGAAAAATGTGACGGCCCCTTTGGGAAAAACGGCATACCTCAACTGTAGAGTCAAAAATCTCGCCAACAGAACCGTAAGTAAACACAAAATAGCTCGGTTAACATTATAACAATAATAGATAATATTTCGTTATATTTCCTACGATATATAATATATATAATATAAGAGCCTAAATAAAGAATATAATATAATATAAGAATCTCGTGTTTCCCTATAGTGTCGTTAGAACATTTTTGAAACATTTTTATAAATATCAAAACGTTTAATCGAACAGTTTTTGATTGAATATTGACTCGAACATAACTGTACATTATTTATCGTAATTATTTGTGGGTTTTGTAATTATTTCGATATTTAAGGTCGGCCGTGAATTACACATATAGGGACTGTTTTTTAGTATTGTTTGGAATCGTGATATTAATTTTTTAAGCGACACGCCTATTATAAACATTGTGTTTACCGAAATAAATAATGAATATACTCTCTAACTAAACTTGATGTAACTCGATTGAAACGAAAAAATTTGATTTACTTTTCTCTGGACAAATTTAAGTACCGAACGAAATATAATTTATCGGCTGAAATTGTCTTTTGATACAAAACGTTTTCCGGACAGAAAAGTAATTAGACGAAATCTCTCTCGCTGTAGATCGTAAGCGCATAATCTTTTCTGTATTATTATTCCGTGGGTTACCGAGAAGATGATTAATATTAATCGAAAAAAAGGAGCCCCTGTAGAATTATGTACGTATAAATCATATCCGTTTTTAAATTTCAAATACTTAATCTCACCAACACTTCAAATTAATTACAATTTGAAGTAGCTTAGACTCGGACGGAATCTCGAATATTACGCGAGATAAATAAGATAAGTAGAATTTTTTAAACGTTAAACAAACTCCGAACGTTTATATATTTTCATATTGGCCGTGTAGAACGGCTAAAGTCTACGGGGCGGTATAAATTACGAAATATAATTATCGTAATAGTTGTCAATTTACAATGATATAATGGTATAACTAGCGGTTATGTTACTTTAAACGGTATTCCAATTACAAAATACAATTAATTATTATTGTCGTTTTATCAAAATGTATAAAAATGAAGCGTTTGTGTTTTCTTTATTGTGGGCCTATTGTATTAAGTATACAATCACGTTAAATTCAATTCATTAGAAACTAGATCGTTGATATTTCGCTTCGTTAAATTATTATTTTTGAACTATTTGAAGATTTATTTGACTGTTAATTCGATTTAAAACGCCGTTACCTTAGTAAGAAACGGAATACGCGTTAATTTTCGATGTTGATCGCCAACATTTCTACGTTCTCGTTATTCGTTTAATAGAATCTCTCGCGGACGTTATTAAAATAAAACGTAAACAAAAACGATAATCGATACAGTGATATTATTAGTAAGAACATTCGTACATTGGCGAAATTATTAATTAATTTATTATTAACATATTAGTCCGAAAACAAGTGAACTATAAACAATGTAACGTAAACGCGTCTCGAAAATGTGCCTAAATATTATCACCACGTCAAGAGTACGATGTTAAATGTTTCGCAGCGAAATATGTCTTGCTATACATTTTGGTCTATAAAATAAAAGAATTCCAACCGAAAAATCCTCCGTTATAAATAC
>JAIPRN010001462.1:0-45647 GCA_025469175.1 Geopemphigus sp. TES_GeoC_2020
TATATATATATATATATATATATATATATATAAATTTCGTTTATTCTTGAAATAATATACACGATGTTATTTTAATTGACCTTATAAAGGGCTTCCATTTTATTTTGTGCTAGTTAGTAAATATACATTTTTAATTAAAATTACAATTTACCGAGAGTGGTTAAACGATGAATTACTGTGTATTCACTACTGTACTCGTTACCGTAAAACACATTTATACAACATCCTAGTCTAGTATAAATCAAAATCAATATTATATCGATTATTTAGATATTTTGTCAGAAAGTAATCGAAATTTGTATTATTACGTTCATTAAATTCTAAATCTTATTATTCGAAATTTCGCCGAACGTTTAAAACTTTTGACATTTCAAAATTATAATTACTAAAACAAATTTAAATAATCTTTTAGTTTTCCATAAGCAAATTTTTTATCAATTAGTGAAAATCGGAGGAAAATAATAAAATAATATTTTTTATTTTAATCTTTATAATCATTTTTGCGTTATAATTTTACCGAAATGAACGTTTAACATTATTAAAAAAAACGTTATATATATATATATAAATTTAAATATAAAAGTCGTTAAAAATATTACATTTAACTCGTAATTATATTAGTGTATAATATGTCGACAAATAATGTTTTTATTAATCCAGTTAAAAGTAGGGTTTAATCTCCCGTGCCCAGTTCTTTACTAATTGAGTAAATTACTTAAGCAAGCGAATGAGGTCTATAATTCAAAATGAAGGGCACGGATATCCTTATATTTTTTAAGGTATAAAGTTATAGCAATTACATTTTTAAATACATATCCCTTTATATCCCCCAACAGTTTATGGCGCGACAATATTTTATATTTGATCTTTTTTAACTTAAACGTACACTATTTTTTAATCTTATTTAAATCTCGGGTAGTTAATAAATGTTTACAGAATGCACATAGCGTTTATTAAGTATTTACGTGAGTGTGAAATCCATCGTCGATCATGCCATCGTTATTTTTTAAGCAACAAGCAATCGTTTGATTAAAATGATACGTTAGACAGTAATGTACATTCCTTATTTATTGCAGCTGAAAATAAAATAAAACGCGTCAACTAAAACGACGAATTCTATCGCTCATAAACATTATTATACTATAATAATAATGTTTCTTTTTCTGTTCAGTTCCCTATTATTATTGTTTTTGTCCGAAATTCAATATAAATAGTTTATTTGGAATCAAGCTTATAAAATAATTCGGTAATTTGGACTAATAAATACGCGTAAAAGATAACGTATTTTTAATATTTAGTTAAATGGAAATTTTTGTTCACAGAATTTTGATCAACAATTTTGTAGTTGAGTTGATTAATGATTCGGGAAATTTATTGAAACAATGTTATAACACGCGTTTGTGAGACTTTCTTTAAAATTTGCTTAAATAATAATAATAATAATAATAAAAATAATCGTAACTTTGTATAGTATTTATTTTTTAATCGAAGAAATAAATCGTTTTATTTCTCGTTTACAATTTACTATAATACGTATACAAGATTTCAAAAACGTCCTATGTTGCAGAAATGGGAGGTTTGTACAATTCCGAAAATATTTTATTACTCCGATAATAAATACGTCAATACGTATGTAGGTAAAAATGGACACGAACACGTTTAAACGCATATTCAAATTTTATTCCAACGAATTGGTTGAGGCTAAGTAACCAAACGGCCATTAGCTATTATTGAAGCCATAATCTTAACGTCTTCAGGTTGCACATACCCCCGACGGGCTTCGTAGCGAATATTGCGTTATCATATTATGGTCGTCATCTGTTGTCGTACCCGTTTTACATTGTCCATATATGGAACCTTTAGTTTATTAAAAAAACAATTATAGCGACGAAAAATGCGTACGTTAAATATTATACAACGGACAAAATGATAATAATAATAATAATAATAATAATAATAATAAAAAAAATACGCACGCAATTTCCGAGACCAAAATGATCGCTAAGAGGGACAAATTAAAATCGAACCGCAAACATTTGGCAATACAGTTTTCCCACGAGAACGTTATAAAGCTTACGAATGTGAGCCCATAAAACCCAATCCGATATGAACAAGAACGTAAATACGACCTGACGTCGGGTGTTTGTTAACAAACTTGTAAACAACACGAGCCTCCAGAGACTGTCGTAAGGTTATATTTGTCATAACCAATTATGTATTTTTATTTAATTGCCAAATACACCCGATTATTCCCACCGGGATATGTTTCGTCGTTCGCAAATGTTTGTAAAGTGTTATTTCTAAATTGTTCGAAACAAAAAATCTAAACGCTTAGGTTTATGTTAATTATTTCGTAGTTGTGTTTCGTTGATTATACGCAATACAAGTGTTTAATACGTAATTATTTAAATAATTTATTTAGAAAAGTAATACCTTTATCTAATAAAAGTATTACTTTATATTTTTAAGTAGATTGATTAATATATATATTTATATATGTGTGTGTGTGTGTGTGTGTGTGTGTGTGTGTGTGTGTGTGTTTGCGTGCATGTGTAATAACCTTCGGCTATTTTTATTAAATCTTTTTTTAAATTTCTGTCCTTTATTGTCGCCATAAGATTAGTTCAAATCGTTTTTATCATATTACAAGAAATCGTTTAAAAATGTATCGTACCATATAGGCGTATAATTTGTATACAACCAAATAGATATTGTTTCGTCACATATATAAACACAATATGGTTTTAGAAAGTTATTGGGGAATCAACAATTTTCATAAATATCATATTGCATCAATTAAAATGTCTATCGGTAGATAATACGATATATACGATAATTTAATAAGAGAATAAAAACTTAGAATTTATTCTAATATTTCAACGCGAAAACCAATAAACGATTAAAATTATTTAAAATACGCAGTAATATTGGATAAAAAATAATTTTATTAATATAAAGAATAATAAAAAAAAGGAATTGACAAGAAATTGTAACGATTTTGTAGCTGCTATTGATGACATATTCAATCACGGCAAGCTTTTTCGGTGATGCTAGATATCGAGAAAGAAATTATCTGGAATGACAGGGAAACAGTATTAAACCGAAGACCTGGTATTAAAGGACCAATATCCTAATGTTGATGTATTGTGAAATCGAATGAGATGGCGTCAAACTAGATAATTGAAATTGAAAAATCGTTTTAAAAAAAAAAACACGTCTGGTAGGATGAAGATTGTAAACTGAATCGAATCGAAATGAAAAAAATTAAGTTGTCCGAAATATAAATTGTGTCGCGAGTATGCAATACAAAACGCGTTAAAACGTGTAACTAAATAATATTTCAAAGTTACGCGGAAGAAATCGTAAAAAACTAGAAGTTTCAAGAAAAAACAATTTTTATTTATCGTTTCAAGCATTTGTATTCATAAATTAGACTATTTGTTTGAGTATATTACACGAGTTCGTCGCGAATAAATCCCGGTATATTATTATTCTCGAAATATTTCAAATAAATATCCGCATATCCGTAAATATCCATACATCGAACGTCGTTCTTTTTTTCAAATAAATAATTTATTCATAATGGATTATAATTGTTTTTCGACAAAGTTATCGTTTAGTAATTTGTACAAAAGGATCACGAGAATATAAATAACGTAGTGTTCTTCGTTGAATTCGCTAAACAATTAAACATTTTTAAACGAGTAATATTACGTACCTATCTTATAAAAAGAATTTTGACGTTTATCCGTCTATCACAACGTTGCCTACTAGTTGAAATATTTAGTGTGTAGCGAATTTACTCTGAATCGATATTTATAAGCGCAAAGTAATCATTTTATTGGTATTTCGTTGAAACAAATTTATTGCCGTTTCAAAACGAATTTATACGCTTTCGTTCTTCATTGTTTCGTTTAATTCGATATAAACGATTATAAATAACGAGGACAAATTTACTTAATATCGAGACATTTAAATATCGTTGTACAGCGTACACGAAACGGACGAAGGAAAATACAATAAGGGATATTTAATTATATACTATTAATAAATCCCGTTAGGAGCATCTTCGAGTAATATCTCCTCCGTCGATGCCGAAGGCGAGTTTGTGTATTTTGGCTGTGTTGTGTAAGATGAATAATTAATCTACACCTTGAGTACGTACCTGATTGCAGGGTATTAATCTAACGAGATAAGACCTTGGCAGTAAGTTTCAATTTACATACCGGTGGCTCGATAATAAATCCTGAGCCCTTAAACGGCGATTCATTTATCGTTTAAAATCGAGTTGGCCGTTTACGGACGGAATGAAAAGTATTTCGAATTCATAAGACGAAGCGATACCGTTTTTTTTTTTTAGATTATCTTTTTCCGACGAATACGTTACGCGGTGTAATTGTTTTTTATTCTTTTCGCTATGCCGTGTTTACTCTGCGTGTTTCCTTAGATCGGAATATTGGGCGGGTTGATTCTTGACTTTTGGTACGGTCGATTAATCCTTTTGTAGAAAAAGGAAGCTTGTTAGAACGCAAAGGTCGCACCGGTGCGTGCGGTTAGATTAAAACGGACAAAGGACTGCGGAATAAGGACAAAGAACGAAATAGGAAAAATACTCTAAACAGAGAGAGAAAAGGATATCGGAAATTGGCTTGTTAAAAGTTGCCATGTCGTCGTCGAAGTCGATTTATATATCCACAACACAATATATATATATATATTGATATATAATAGAATCGCTAAACCGGGTTTGAGTTTCTGTTCTCTCTCTCTCGCTCGCGCTCTCTCTTCCTCTCTCCCCGAGGGCCAGCTGCTACTATGGAACCGATGAACCACGCAAGCGATAGAGAAACAGCGTGAGAGACAGAATATTTGATGAACCGTTTGAACGGTTGTATAAGGATAAATGAACGCAGCAACTCGGAATGAAATAACCTCATATACGTCTGAAAGACAATCGTACTACGAAATTCGAAACGAAATAAAATATTGAAAACAACGGCAATAACAATATCATAGACGACGCAATGGCGTATTACAAATCGGTTTCGCGATGCTGTAATATTTACGCGGTATTTGTATAAAATAATCGAACCGACGTGGTTTATGGAATAGGTTCTATTATCCGAATACTAAATTATACACCGACTTATGCGAACAAAGGAATAACAAATCTACCGAATAAAATCCATTTATATTTCTCGGGAGATAAAATATGCCTAAATATAAAATGTATCGAGTTATCTACGGTATTGTAACTTAAGTAATTAAAAAAAATCCCCGAGAGAAAAAATTACATATTCATCAAAATAATAACGCTGAACACGTACTACTTTAAATTATAATAAGCTTAAAAAACTAAATATACAAATGTATAAAAGGAAGTCCATTTAATATTGTCTTTCCGGCATTTGTGTCTTCTGTGTTCATTGCATAAAAATGCATATACGGAATACTATTTGTTACGTTTAATTTTGAACGATACCGTTACTATAATTTATCGAATAAATTTTTTCACGTAAAAATGTTTTGTACAAAACATTATATTACGTACTTAACAAAAAGTGTATATACTATTTTTTATTTTATAATTTCGATATTGAATGTACCCGAAACTTCTATAACGTAAGTAAACATTTTTCTCCAAAAATTTAAGCTAATAGTATTGACATTTTTTGTTTTAATATAAATTTATTATACTTATGCATTATTAAAAGAGAATAATAAAATCTTATTTTGACAATTCATATATATATATATATATATATTTATTTATTCATTTATTTATTTATTTATTTATAACGTACTTCTTTGTTAATCATTGTCTTATACAATCATATTTGCGTTTCTAATTATTAAAATTAATTATATTTTTAAATATATAATATAAATATAAAAATGATAACTAACAATAATATTATTTCAAATTCGATATATTTTTAAACGTATTTAAATAATTGTTTTGGAATAATTTTATTTAAAAATGGATTTTACAACGAAGAAAATAAAAATTACTAGTTAATAAATGATAAAATTATCCGAAATGTCTACACCTGATTATAAAAGGATACGATGAATATTTTCGAACGAAATTTTTAATAAATACAGTATTCGCGTTCAATTGTAATATAATATTATTATCTGTAAGATAGGTCACTCGGTATTTTTGTATTAAAATTCATGAATTTACCGATTATGGTGTTTTTTTTCTTTCGATCTCGGGACGAATTGCGGACATTTTGAGAATATGATTATCATTATAACGGCTATTGGAGGTCGTTTAATTTCAAAACAATCGACGCAGTTATTGGGGTTTGGTTGACTTATTGGACGGAAACGATTTTCGATATGCAATGAGGAATAGGATGAAGAGCTGGTTGAATAATTCAAGATATTGTTTTAGGATTTAGGGACGGGCACGTGATATACATTCAAGTCGTAAACATTAGGTCGATGTACGTTCTTTAACATAAAATAACGGTAAATTAGACTAGTATGACGTTTTAATATGCCTTTTTTCCAACCGTTACCGAACAAAATAAAAAGATTTTAGGTCGTTCGTTTTATTTATACATTTTTCCAAATAGCTAAAATGTGTCAACGATAATAAGAAAATGTTTACATTAATTTAAATTGTTTGCCGTAACGTACATTTTAAACGATTTGTAAGATATTAACTCGTAACTTTTAGATTTATTTGGTAAACTTTTAAATATAATTGATATGGTAATTTTAAAACTGAAACAATTTTCTATTTTAGTGGCGCAATAAAAAAAACGCTATATTTATAGGTTTATAGATATCTAAATATATATATATATATATACGAGCGTTAAGAAGTACATAAACTATCAAATGCCGTAATTTATTATTGGTTCATGTCATAAACGTTATGTATTAAGCTAATAGCGTATTTAAAACGCAAATGAAATAACTTACAACTATCAATAAATATAATATAGTTGAAGGAAATTAAAAATATTTGTTAAAATATTTTAAAACTTAAAGGATATATTTTATTTAATATAAACTCGTATTGAGATCGAATGTTATATCGGCCACGTCATTCTAATCTCAATCAAATAATCGTGTTTATAAAAACTAAAACATTTTAGTAAAAAAAACAACCCCCGTAAAATTGACTACGATTTGATTATACTAGTACATTTAAACAAATTAGATTTTAAATCGGATTAACAGTCCCTACAAATTATTCGGTACACTTACAAATCTTCCATAGTATTTGGGCGTCCGAAAATGTTGTCGAAATTCGGTTATTCTTTACGACGACGTTATTCGATAGAAAATATTACGACGAAGTTATTATTAATTGTTTTTCTTTCGGTAATATAACTCGTGTCTACTTATAAACGTTTAACTAAATTTCATTTACGGAATAGTTTATCAACCTTGTAAGAAGATATTATAAACTCAAAGCGGTATTTATACGTTTGGCGAAAATGTTTTACATTAAAATTCAACCACGCGATATAAAACGATCGGACGTAACGGTATATTAAACATTGTAATTATTATTTCCGTACAATATACACGGAATATGTACATATATCTTACTATGATTCGTGGAAATATACTGTATATAAATATATAGTCAAATCTATTATCAGACACGTGGCGTTAATTTTTGTATTCTAATAATTTTCGTTGCGACGGACTTTGTTTGACAATAATGTAAGCGTGTAACGGATAGTTTTAAAATGTAGACAAAAACCGATTCGCCCCAATAACGTTCAAATTGTTTTATTTGTAGGTACACAACGTTGGCTAAAATGGTAGACACCGACACCGGCAACCTTTTCATTGTCGGTTCGTTTAATAAACGTACCGATCCAGATTTTAAAGTAAGTGCATATTTTTTCACGTGCGTTTGTCTACACCTTCAACAGTCGTCGAACGTGAAATGCAGACAACCAGAGTATACTAATTCCGTCATTACTCTAGCTATTCGTTATTTTTTTTTAACTATTCGGTTTTTTTTTTTGTCAACAATAGCAAAATATTATACGACCCATTGGGCATTTTGTAGCATCACGTTGGAACAATATTACCGCCTTTCTTTTATGTGTTTGTTTTTTTTTTTCGTAAAAAACGGGAGTGTAGTTTTTCCTATTTTATCAGAACACAAAAGAATAGGTTTAACAAAATTCGGACCCCGGCGAGTATTGTGGAAATGCGAATGCCCCCAAGGCTAAGGGTGTCGGGAATAAAGTTCCGTGAAAACAAAGAAGTTTTGTCTGATGAATAATGTTTGGAGACAAAAATCTATAAAATAGCTTAAGAATTCGGCAACGTTACAAAACAAGACTGATGAAGTTTATGCGTGCACGTTTCTTTTGTTCCGTTTGTTCGTTAAGCGCTTCAATTGTATAAAAAGCATTCTAAAATATCGTTTCGAGATCAATATTACGTTATTTTCGATATTATAACGAAAATATGTAGAAATTAACGAGTTTGTTGTATTCGTCTTTATTTTTATGTTTTGTGAGCGAAAAAAAATACCTCACTTTGTTTCAACATTTCACGCAACAGTAAAATACATTTACACAAAATATATAAACTTTAATAGTTTTTAAATAAATACGACTACTTCTTCCATTAAATTCTAAAGTAATACATTTAAAAATAGAAAAAAAACCTAATTGTATAATGAATTAAACATGAGATGGTGTACAATTTAATCGATAATATAATTTAGCGGGTAGATATATAAAAAGTATTGTTGTTGGACCGTCGTTTTTAAGGACTTCAAAAATAATAAAACAATTAGCTGTTATATCGAATAATTTTACGTTATTAGTTATAATTTATTGTTTTTTACGAGTAGTATGATTCTAAATTGATTAATTTCTTAAGTAATTCGTGTATTCAAAATTTTAGTAAGGCATTCAATCACGATATAGTTTAAAAATTTTAAGAAACCTTTGGTTATAATATTTTTAATAGTTATATATATTTTCGAAATTAACGAAAAGAGGCTAATTAATAAGTAAATTTTCGTTTAATTAAATAAAAGAAGAAAAGTAACATTTAGTTATTAAGTAAGAATAATCTTACTTATTGGTAAGACTTTAGTGCCTATCCATAGTTGGTCTGCAAGTGTTTAGTACAAAAATATAATGTCTAGAATATCAATATTGTTGTTTGTCTTCTGGCCCTCGAGTATCGCAGGTACGACATCGATATAGGAGTGGCAATAATATCGAAATTAATATTTTTTAAATATATTTTCTTTTTCTGTATTTTGATACCTATCAAACCATTATCGAAAAATATGAAGTTTTATATATATATAAATATATTATTATTATTATTATTTATGTTCGTTTGTTAGCGAGAGTTATAATTTATTTATGTTCCGGCAAATACTTTTCGACGTACTTATTTCATGTAGTGAGTTCGAATTTTATTACAAACTCGTTTTAGAAAGTTCCGTCGAATTTCAAAATGTATAAAATAAAAGTTTTCTTGTACATTATTCTGTGGCTTATATGAAAAACGAAGGATGGTAATATATGTATAATAACGTTAAAAACACCGCCGAAAGCTTTACATTTTCCAAGTATATATATGAGTGTCATTGTTTCAATGCTACGATTAAAAAATCGGGGCGCTTGTTTTTATTGTTATTTTTGTCCATGTACGCGTGAGATAGAGTACTAAATAATGACCGTTGTCACGTAAAGAAAACTGATAGATTATCAATCCGGTTAACCATTGGTGTCATAAGTGCGTCCATCTTTGTTTAAAGTATATAGCTGTAAATAGCGTGCGGCGGTAAACATAAAATGTTTGTCGGGAACGACGAACATTTATCGAATTCTCCGTCGCAACTCGACTCCGATGTTATAGATAAAACGCGTAGTAAACGTTATAAATCGATAACGTGGATACGTCATCGTGAGGAGAAAAAAACCGATTAACCAAACGAACTGCGTTTGTACGGGCCGATTTGAATATTATCGAGCAAAAAGTGTACGTTTTCGAAGCATACGAACGTATTATAAAAACGTACTCGTGGAACGATTAATAATTGTATTTCTATCGCGTACCCCGTGGGGCTAATCGAATTACCCGTTTTGTATCGCGCAGTTATAATCTTCGAAAATAAGTATAAAGAGCTTGTGGGGCGGGGGGGGGTATACGACAATGCGTTAAATCCAGATTTGCCAAACGCTGTACGGTAAAGCGTAGTAGTGACGCCGGTCGGAATAACGACGGATTTTCCGAACCAAAAACGAAGGGGTAATATGAAAGGAACACGTGTAAAACGATACAAACGCCTATTTATTTTCTCGTATTTCTATTCCTGTGTACATTTTTTCAATCACGTTTCCTCGCGGTCCATCGGTTTCCCGGCGTTTTTCTCTTTCGTAGGTACACGCGTGCCGGATGAAGGTTTGTGTGTACACACACACACACACACTCCAGCGCACACGTGTATATCCGACGTATTACATTTTTTCAGTTATAGCCCGAAAACATTTTCCGCGTACCTTTTTATTATTACGATTATTTTTTTCTTCGTATTTTTTTACATATTTCGTATATTTATTTTTAGCGGCTCAAAGGCGGGCGCATAAATGGCCCGCCCGACCGAGAAAATAGCGAAAAAGTTACGAGTAATGTGTATAGGTGTACCGTATTCCCTCGTCCCTGGTGATCCGTCATTGTGCCGAGCCCGTGTGCGTTGTTTCAACTCGACCGACCACTACTGTTCCCCGCACCCCTCCCCCGTCCACGACCGTACGGAAAAAACTGACGTCCGCGTGATTTTTCAAACAAACCATAGATATGATTGCCGCTGCACAACACGGTTTCCGACCCGGTTTATTTAACTGAATAAAACAGCGACTTTTTGATTTCATAAAATCCTTAAAATTTCATCCACATTCGACGGATATACGGTTAGTATTATACAATATAAATTGTTACTTCGGACGATTTCTTCGTTACGAAAATTAATCGCGCAGACATACGCTCGATGTTCGGTACGACGAATAACATTATTTATAATCCCTACATTCAGAATTCTATTAGTTTTCCCTATGATTATTCGCGTTACCTATACGTTATTACTATATATGGCACGTGTACGTGTATATTATGTTTATAATATTTATTACAAAGAAAACGGGCGATTTTCATTAATTGCAGGACTGACTAGAAAACTATATCATAAATGACAACGAACGTACGGTTTTTTGTATAATTTCGTCGAATTTTACTCCGGTTATTATTTGTTGTGGGCGATTGAATGTGTTGTGTTTGTAGCTAAGGCTACGTTTCAGAAACGATCGAGATTTTCATTTTAAATTGATAACTCCGATGTGACGGGTTAATAATAATTTATAATATTAATTTAAAGCCCGTAAATTATTATACGCCGATAGGCGACATAATCGTTTATATCTCTTCAAAACTGTTAAACGTGCAATTTGCATACGGATGATTATGTAAATTTTACATAGTAATTAAAAACGAATTGGAAAGCGAATTTATATCGTTTTAATTAGTTGAGGTATGACAAAAACAACGTAAACATTTTATTTTATTTATAAAACATCGGTTAATGTCAGTAAATATATTTCGTTGAAAATTACGGTTGCGAATATAATCCACTAATTCTAATACTATAGCTTTGTGAAACGTCGACAGTCACGAAATAATCAAACTGTTCGAGGATCGAAAATTATGTTTAAACATTATATCGCTACCATTATTTCACGTCACAACATACAATTGAAGTCATACATATCCAATTGTATGCAAAATGCGTCAATGTGTATGATCGACGGTAGAAAAACCTTAAAAGTAATTACGCGTAACCGAATGCGACTATTATAAGTAGGGGTCATTATTGAGGTCTAAATAAAAAGTAATAATATTTGTACGATAAAAATAAAGTTGATAACCTATTTTGAAACGTTTATATAACGCCAAAACGAATTTAATATGTTTAATTTTAATATTTGTCGGGATATAGTAATAGCTAATAAGTAACTGTAATAATTATTTCCGACAGTCAATTATCTATCAATCGAAGAATAATTTTACAGTAAAGAGGGCGTCAAAAATAAACGAAACGTACGCGTTTTTGTTATAAATTCGGTTATATATTTTTACTTAAACGAATAATTGTAATTTTCAATAATTTTACGGAGAATCTTTAACGATTGAAATTCAGTAGACTACTGTGTTAAAACGGCGTAAAGATTGCGCGATATAATGTCGCGCCGAAATTATTTTCGGCGTATATTCGTAATAAAAGAAAATTAACGTTTTGTTTTTTATAGCAACATTATCGCACGATCCGCTTAATGTAAAAATATTACAGTTTTAATGAGCAGCGAAACCATTTACGATCGTAAATTACATTTCGCGAAATAATTTACGAATTACTTTTGTTTATATATTTTGTAATGGTCTATAATAATTTTGCTATTACTAACGCCTATTCGAATTAAATAAATAACACGTACGTTTGAAAACGTTGTGAATATTTGAGTACAAATGTTCGTATCATGAATAGGCGCGTAATATTTGCGTTCGACGCAACTCTGTAACGATGTTTTCGATCGAAACCATTCGAGGGATCGAATAAATTCAGACATTTTTCGTAGTTATTTCGGACGGCGTTCGATTTGACCGGACTCCGACGCGAATTTAAACTGGTGGCGAATTCGAGCGGTTTTTTTTTTTACACGTCCCGGCGTCGTTACTGTATTCGTTTTTCTTCCAATAAGGTAAAACAAATAGCCGTTTTCGGCGACGAGAAAAAAATAAATCCGTCAATTGACAGCGTCCGTCGGTGCGCACGATCGTGTACGATATGACCCAAGCAAAAGGACGGCGTAGTAATTAAGGTTTAATCCCATTGGCCCTCGGCTTACGGACGAGGAATGAATAGTGGTAGTAGCAGTAGTAGGAAACGACGTGTAGAACGAAAAAGGACCGGCGCGTGGTTTCCAATTTTCTCAAGTATAACTCAAACGTAGCGGAGCTATATACAAAATGGTAACGTGCTCTGAATATTTCGCGTGTATATGTATGTATGTGCGTGTGTATATATATATATATATAAGGAGAGGGGTTATTAAGGAGTAGGGAATCGTGCCGCGATTAAATCTAGTTTTATGGATACATTATACGTATAGCGCTAGGGGTGATTGTTGTATGGACCCCGCAAAAGACGATCGTGTTAATTTGAGCCAATTGTACTACTTTTAATGCTTGTTTAACGATCTCGTCGCTATACACGCGTATATATTTATAGTTTTTTTTTTGTTACATTTATTACTACCGGCGGCGTCATTATCGTTTTTATTACTATTTTTATTATTTCGAAGAGTGAACACGAGGTGTTCATTCATGGACCGACGCTCTTAAGGTACAACGAGTGGTTACAATTTCCCCGTACTCCTAGGGAAAATGCACGTGATCTACTACCGACTAAACACTCGCGAATGTACTTGGGCAACGAGCCGCTAATGATTTTGTCCATGTTTTTCGAGTCCGAAACGTTACAGCTCGTTTTACGTCATTTGTACGTGCCCGCCTCGCGTAATATGATACTTGAAACGATTACTGTTTTAATCGTTTATTTCGATTATAGACTTGTGTACAGTTGTTCTGGACGTATTCGTTCGCGTTACGGTGTAATGATGAACGAGTTGCACGTTTTCACGGTCCGATAACGACTCGCGGTTGGTCCCAGAACGATTAAAATGGTTCGAAATTCGCTAATCGATTAATAAAATACGTTAAACGTGTTTTCGATACTATCTTCATTTGTACAATTCACTTTGTACGAGTCCCTGGAGTCTTCCTCGATTATAAACCAATTTGCAGCCGTATTAAATAGAGTAGTTTGTCCATAGTATTCCATCGCTGCACGCGTAATTCCGACAATTTTATTCGTATAATAAATAATCGAGAAAAACAAACGTGTGCGTACGACTAATGTTCCCTGTATGATCGTTTAACTAGAAATTCTTCGATTATTATTAAACCGGAAAGATTATATATATTAATCGAAGATAAGAAACATCGAAGTTTATTACATTATAAATACATTAGTCGCGATGTTTATTACTACTATGTGGTATTTAACGTGAATCGAAATATTTTTAATTGTATTTAAATATCGACAAATTTTACGGGCAAGATCCGAATTAATACATTCGATAAAGAGCGATTTATGAATTATTCACCGCGATCGGAGATACGTAGTAAAATTAATATTATATTGTTATTTCGTCTCGCTTGATCCAAATAGATTATACGTTTGTTTTTAGGAAATAACATTAAATTTACATATTCGCCGTAATATCGACGTTTAATAAATCAGACGAGTGTACGTCGTTCTATGATTTATATTCAAATTAAATTACCGTCGATCAAAAATAATACGATTTGTATACGTTTCGTTATTTTAATAACAATATAAGATATACGGGCCCGATCATTTTGTCCAATTGTCATTTTATGTAGCGTTATTTGGAATTTCTGTACGCCGTTACAATCAATAATCTAACGTTGGCGAACAGCGGAAATATTTACATTTCACGCGTATTGTAGAAAACGATAAACGTATCGTAATATTTTTATAACGGTTTATTACGAATTGTCTGTGGATGTGTGCGTATGTCTTGTACTCGCATTAATTGTAAACCTCGGCCGCGTTTGTTATTTTTTTTACACCAAAACCTTGTACAGGGCGTGACATTAAGACGTCGAATAAACAATAAAAACTTTTTTTGTTACAGCGACACGGTCGCGGACGTAATACTTATTCGGATCTCTCGACTGCATTAAATAGGATATTTCGAGTATATTTACACAGCGGCCGAGTTTACTGTCATCGAATGCAAATATCTGATTAATTATGCAGGCCGGTGAAATGTTAATGGCACAGCGCGGGTCGGTTTATTTATTCCGTAACATTTTATTGTGCTACACTCGAAACAGTAGAAAAGCATTGTCGAAATGGAAAATAGGTAGAAACCTACGCGCTGCGCTTTTTACAATACACACAGCAAAACGCGCGTGTAGATGTAGCGCTAAATACCGGCCTCGGGTCGGACTAACTCATTTAACCGCGTACACATAAGGGGACCAAAGTAATGAAATAATGATTAGTCTTACTTTTGTTTTCCCCGGATGGGCTTAGATGTTTCGAAGTCGTGTTTAAAGTGGATGGGTCGGTAAAAGTTTCGGGATGCGGGCTGGGCGTAACCGAACAACTTTCACGAATTAGTCGAACGTAAAGAGGATTTTCGTTTTCCATACCCTTCTTTTTTCCGTTTTGTTCGAGCACGACGGAAACGTATATCATTGTTGAACGGGTCCTACCGATTTGTTACACATGTCTAAAATGAACCACAAAGATAATTCTTAGCGTAGGCCCAATAATTATATATATACAAGCCAACAAATCTAGCCGAAAAACGAGTTTAATTAATTCGCGATATTTATAATTTACTTTTTAGACGCTTTAATGGACAACGAATCGATTTCGTCGTATTGAAAACATTGTTCGACCACATTCCTTGGACTAAATCGTAACCAAACGAGACATTCCGTACGGATATAGATTATTTACGTTTAATTACGATTTAATCGCGAATAATTTACGACCGACCGTACACTATTCTACTAGGCTCGTACCTACGACGACCGCAGCTGCAAATTGTGTTCGATGGATCGGACACGACACGACGATTGGTCAGCTCCCGGTGATTAGTATTAGTTATCCTTTGTACGGGATTTTATTTTTGCGGAAACATCGTTAGAACGGACGCGTCGTCACCGGATCAGCCGCGATATCATTTACGAATTTCACGTTTCACCGCCTGTAACGACGGGACGACTATTTAGTGTCCGTGTCGTGTGCCTACGTTAACGAATCGCGGTCTTATATTCGACGTTAGAAAATCCAGAGAACGTGCGCCGATGTCTTTGCGTTCAAATGTGAAACTGACCGAAACGCGTTTACTATTCCACTCGTAATACGTTTATAATATAACGATATACGTACCGTAAATTTCAATCTACAATATATTCTCCTCGTTAAATTATGTACATTAATCGTAATTATGCAATAGATTCGTGACCGACGAAAAATCGTCATTATCGGCATACAAATATAGTTCTTGTACGATAATTGTGAATTACGGTGGTATTCATTTCCATTGGATATAGTTGTAAGACGCTAGAATTTTTATTCGACAATACTATTTAACGGAAAAGTAATAAAAATGAAAACGAAAAAAAAATACGAGATAATATTATCCGCCATTGACAAACGGTATTGGTTTATTTTAGAAAAATTGTTTTCGTTTGTTGGTAATTGTTATATTAAGGTTTATAATTTACTTACGTAAACATTTATACTCCTTTGTTTACTTCGACGATAAATAGACGATTTTATTCTGGTCGCATGTTGTACCTAACTTGTTGCGTGCCCGTTGAATAATCCTTGGTAATTTGCGCGATTAAGTCTTCGGGTCTTCCGCGGGACCGCAAACAAATTGATCCTTTTCTTAGATTACCGAAACTTTACCAAGACTCGCTTATCACAGTCCACTTTACCCAAAGGTATTGTCTATTCAAGTATCTATGATAATAAAATAATTAGAATCCCGTAGAAAATAGTGTAAACTTCGTTAAAGTGTTTTTAATTTGAAAATAAGGGAATTACGTTGACCGTATAATATAGGAGTCTTTAGTAGAAAAACGATACAAAAATCTAGACTCTTATAACGAACATACGGATAAACATTAGACACAATAATTATACATACTTACTCGTCTAAACACATCTAATCTATCGAAATGTTATTTATTTGGCAACAAATAAAAATGAATAACATCGATAATTAGTAGTTATCTACGGAATTTCATCCGCAATAACTGTTATACGATTCTATGATCTCGTCTTATTATTTAGCTTTGTTGGGTTTCCTCGATATTCTTAATAACGAATGGGCACGTCCTTTGTAGAGTGATGGAATCGATCGAGAGAATATAATTGAAATAATTATCTGTACGCGGAAGTTAACCGGCCGTTGGAATAATCGAAATGAAATCGTTCTATTATCGTCAAAGCGCGAATTATATTTGAAAAATAATTCGGTATTTAGAAAATAACGAGGTTTTCAACAAAACGGCCGAAATAATTAATTACGATACTACAAAATCTATTTACGTACGCGGTATTTAGTATATAAATATAGTATATAAATCTATAACACAATATAATAATAATGTTAAATGTTGATTGTACATATATACATTAAGACCTCTCTATAATGGAATCGCTTGGGACCAATACATTTTTCCGTTATAAAAAGTTTTTCGTTTTAGAGGGAGTGAAAAAAAAATTTTATTTCAAGAATCTAGGTGTCATAAAAAAAATTATATTTTTTGTAAATATTTCGTACAACTTAAATTTATACTTTAAGATTATAATGCGTGAATTTATATTTAAATATGTTTTGTGCATACGTAAATCAAAACAAAGAAAAATCGTATTGCGCAATTGGTTTAAACGAGAGAGTTTCCATTATTTTATTCTTTCCAGAGTTCCTATTGCCCTCATTCATCCATAATTTGTTCTTCATTTTTATCGCCTCGTATATTTGGAGTTCGAAGTTTTTAATTAATAATATTAAACACATTTACATCTAGTAATTAGTTCCTTCATACATAGTTTTTCCCACTCCTTCAACTTGACCAATATTAACTTGATCAACTATAGTCAGAATTGTATGTGGTATATTATTGAGTAAAAACAGAACGGAAACAAAAGGAAATCATAACAACAAAACAGACGCGAGTACTACCCGTTTTCTAAACGATATGAAATAAGGCGACCGGACGGTTTGCATTTTCTGTAATTAAAATTGCCCTATAAGTATTACGGGACTTATTTTCGCTATACTATACGTCTACACTTGCATGTTAGGAGGTCGATAAATTAGCGCGGTAATCATAAAGCGATAACATCAAACGATATATTACGATTAATGATAAAGTTTAGATTGCCTAATTACCAAATACACTCGCATTTAACTAGATAAATATAATTTATCTTTAAATAATTTTATTTTTCGCCTTACAGAGAGCATTTTTACTAATCGTGTCACGAACATTTTATTTCCATTTTGTAGAAGTTTCGCTTTAGGAAAGTCAATTCCACTAGTATTTGAACCGGGACTATCGCCATTTTCTATTATAAGAATGATTCCTGCTTATAGAGCGTCCGTCATAGAGAGGTATAACTGTATAGTAATAATTTATTTAAAAATCTTACCGAGTACTATTAAACGTTTAATATAAAACTAATTATCCATCTGGTACTTATCAACGGTGTAAATGCCTTTAATGTTTGACCTATACGGTGGGAATCGACGCATTCGTTTCTTACGTTAACAACAATACCGTTAGTGGCGTTTTTTTTAGAGACAAAAAGGATCTTCCTTGTAATTTGTAGTCAACAAAAGTTGTGATATTGCGCCATTAAGATATTTTAATAATTTGTGGAATTATAAAACGTACATAGAAACACGTAACAATATGAATATTTCTGTTCGGTTAAAAACTCTATATTAAATTAGTTTTGTTTATCATTATAAATATTATATTGAGTCTACGTTATCGGTGTTTGAACAATGAAAAGCGTTTTTTGATTTTTTTTTGAGAAGCAATAGGTGGTGTAAGATTCACGTATCACTTGTTTTTGCCTCCTTTCCAGTTGTTGTTCATTGATGATACCCTACGACTTATTATCACGCGTATTCTCTAGGAAAATATTAATCATTAACGTAACGCGTTTCTGTTAAGTTTTTTAAATTTTGAGTCATTTAAATTTTAAAATTTGAGAAATTCATTTCGCTGACTGAAACGATGTTCGCTAATAATAGTGCTCGTATATACTAACAGTAATATGTAATGTTTATCTAAATGTGTCGGGTTTAGTAACGATAAATTGCAATCTCGTAACGTTGAACGTAATAATTTCCTATTCTCGCTCGTCGGCGCATTAATCACGAATAAAATATAAATTATATTTACTTAATTATACATAATATTGTACAATGCAGGCTGTCACGTCGTGTTTAGTCGTCTACGTTTCTGCCCGTACGCGATATATTTACTACTTTGCCTGCCTCTTGCCAAAACTTTATAATAAATGTGTTATTTTCGCGCGGTTATCATATTTCAAACATATTAATTAAACGGAAAAAAATGATTAACGACGAGATAAACCCATTTTGTGATACCGCGTATCAAAATGGAATCGCTTAACCGAACCACATTAAAAGTATCTCGTATATAGTGAAACAAAAATTACCGCGAAAAAATATAACTCGTGAAAAGATCGATCTAAATACAAGTTACAATAATTACCCGTTTGTGTACTTAACGGTAGTTCAAAAACTATTCGTGCGTTTTCATTTTTAGGATCCGTCGCTGTTTTAATTGTTTCATAAGATCCAAAATTTGTTTATCGAACGTTCAGTACGATACATAATTAATTCGCTATAGCGCACACATTTACAATTTGTTTTTGTATTTCTAGCGATACATTTCGTATTTATACGAATTTCGCATCGAGACCTTTTAATTAAATAAAAATATGGTTAGCGACGCTGTGGATATCGGTTCGTATTACTCGTGCATATAAATACGTTAGAGTTTAACTCGTATTTTGAATACGAACGCGATGAAATATTAACGTAATCGAAATACGAGTCTGACCGGCGTTAGTGGATTATTATATTTATTAACGAACGCGATAAATACCGTGTCAAATCTTATGTAATTTAAAACTTATATAACAGTTTGAACTCTTAAAAAAAAATATTAACGTTTTTTATTTATAAATGGATACGACCAAAATTTTATCGAATTTCGCTTATAGAACTACAGGATAAAATGGGAAAACGTATATCAGCTAATTAGGATACAATTTGGTGTCCGAACACGCGAAGGTAACGTCCGAAAAGAAGTTTCTACGCGAAAAAGTGTTCGTAGGCAGAGAAAAAAGCACATATTGTTGTGAAACCAACGCGTCGTTCACTCAGAGTCTATAACATTCTAACGCTAACCGTAACGAAAAGTCTACGGGCCGTATAAATCGCGTTCGCGAAAAATCGTTTATTAATAAGTGTACATAGTACGTCGAATACTGATTAGCCATTGCGGTTTGGAATTAACGTTGAATCTTCGCGAAATGCCGCGAGTAAACGCTCGTTCTTTTTGAAGACCATTTTAACGGAATCCCGTTAGTATTTTTACGCGTGCGGAGACTATTCCCTTAACGCGTTTGCCGTATAAAAGCGTTTCAGGTCCAATCAATTTAAACGGAAAAAATATCCTGAAGAGAGCGACGTCGTTTTTTTTTAACGTGTTCGTCGATATCGAAAAGCTATTTACGATAATTTTTATCGAAACGCTTATAACTCGATGTCCACCGCGGACAATATTCGACGAATGGTCGATATTATAAACACGACGCCGATGTTTGTTTTTAAACGCGCGCGCGCCCGTGGCGTTCTTTCAGTTTGGCGTATATATTTTCATTTGGACTCGTGACTGGATAACGTTTGTGGGTTACAACAGTACAAACATAATAAACATTACCGTACAGATACTTAGAATGCGGTTAATGATATTTGTCGCGTCGTAAAACTCGATTCGCCGATCCGTTAAAGTTAATGTCGAAGCGGAACGGACGCGTCCATTACGCCGGAGATGAATATCGTTTGTCGCAGATCTTGCGTAATTTGTCAAATTATATTTTGTAATACCTGTACACACACATACATACACACATTCACACATACATGCATATATATCGTATAAGTTTGAAAAACGATTATTTCAGTTACAATACATAAAACGACCGGCGGTGGAGGGCTCGCGTAGTCGTGGTAATAACACGTTTATTACGTCGTCATTAATATGTATGCGGTGGGACGGAGAAACGACGGCGAATAGCGAAGGGAAGAAAATTTAAAATCGTCGACGAGTATAATAACAAGTGGCGGCGGCGGCGGTTGCTAGAATGGGAGAGCGAGAGAACAGGACAGACGTGGTCGACGGTGGAGGATTGGAGAGGAAATCGCACGCATATTTCCTTCGTTTTAAAACGCAAATTACGGCGAGATGAACACACCTCGGGGTGGGGACGGATGACTTGCCGGAAAACTTTATTTTCCGACATTTCTCTCCTCCGAAATATTATTATTATTAAAGTTTCGGTCGTACACGCATTCTTTTTGTATGTGTGTGTGCGTGTGTACGTGCGTGTGGACGCGATGACGGTGGCGAAGACAAAGGGTCGACGAGAACGGAGTAGATGTTCCTGTAAAAGTTACCATAATAGGAGATTTCCAACCAACAATCTGTTCCTACCGACGACAACCGCAACGACGACGATTATGAATATGTGTAGCGGCGGCACACGCAATAATAAATCAATCTTAATTGTGTTCGAGGCTTTTCGTATCCGTTATACACACTCGAGAAACCTTGCGGGTAGACGCTCGCACGTGTTTTCTAATTAACCGGAGCTTTTACCCCTCGCTCGTACCGTATCGCCCCCAACAACACGCCGCCTACCGGCCGCGTAATTTGGTCAATGTGCGCGGACGTTCGTTATTATACTACACGCGTCATACTATCATCGTCTCTACGCTTACCCGGGCTACTCGTGGCACAAATGAATTCGTATAAAAACGCAAGCTCGTCGCCGTTATATATAATAATAATAATAAATATTACACAAAATCTTCCGGGCCGACTTTTTGACATAACGCGCGTGATACGAACACCCGAAAAATTACTTAAATATGATTTATTCGAGGTTTTTCCCATCATTTCAGTTCTTCGCTTCGTGTCACAGTTCGTACCGGCGAATCATTCCGGAAAACTGGAAACCGGATTTTATTCGAATCGTTTAGAAAGTAATAAAACATTTCACTCCCGGCGTAATTCATTTATTCCATTAGCTCGGTCGAAGGAACGGTTACTATAGTTAACTAATTGTTTTTAAATGATGTAATTTCCGTTTTCAAATCGTTACGAAATCGTATTTATATTATTTAAACACTACTCGTCCTGAACGTTTTTCAAATTTAAATATGATATGACACGATCAAGATGAATCTATTGTTTACAAAACCGTTTTTATCGTTGACCGACTTTAGTTGTATGGATAGCATTGAACATTTCGTTATTATCACAACGAATTCACTAAAAACGTGAATACAATTTTGTTTTTATAAAAACGTCGTTTATTTCGTTATTTCTATATCGGCGGCGGCATTTTATTTCAATTCGTCGAAGATTATTCCTCAGAATTTTACCATTGTTTTGGATTTTCAATATGGAATAACGTTGAGTAGTAAATTTATGTATTTGATACAATCGCCACGTATTTGCCTACGTTTAAATGACTGAATTCGTTACAGCCCAAATAACTTTTTCGACTTTAAAGAAATTACAATTCTAAAAACGGTCTCGGATATGTTATTAAGTACTTTGTATATGTGTACATTTAAAAATGCTCCACATTTTTCTCGATCAAATTTATCCAAATAAACGTACAGATCGCCTTACAATACGAAAATATTTCCTTTATTAGCAAAAAATCGTATCATATAACGATGTATTTTATTATAAACTATAAACACGTGTATTATTGCATTATAGTATTAAGAGTAATCAAAAAAATAATACATTTTTTACTATAGAAATTATTATGACGAGTAAAAAGTAATATATTTTTCAGTTATGTCTTACGTCTAATGTGAGCATGGCTGATTTCAATATGGGTTACAGTCTCACTGGTTCGTTGGAATGTGGATCGACAAAAAACAACAGTTTCCAAACGACACATTTTGCGGTCATTCGAAGAAGAGATTTTGATACGAATCGTCCATAACGATAAAAAGTAAACTGTTCGTAAAACTAAAATAAAAAACCATTGTTTCGACCGATACAAGCACACCTGAAACTAAATATTCGATTGTAAACAATCGCGAGATAAAATAATACGAAAATTTCGGTTGTAAAAATACGAATAAAATCTTATTACGAACAGTTGCGTTCGCTTTTTTCAAAACGTACGATAATATTTTTGTAGAAACATACATAATTTTTGGCCATTATAGCTATTATTGATACGTTAATAATAACGTATACTTTTATCGATAACGACGTCATTCTGATTCACTGCCAATTTTGGAACAAATACGTTTTTTTTATTCACACATTTTTTAAATAAACGTTCCAATATTATACCGTAATGACGATTTAAAAAATTGGTACAATCACTTTTGACAGGTAGCGAGTAGTCGAATATGTTATATTAGGGTATAAATAAACGAGATATTTTTTTAGTGGTATCATCTTACTGATTTACGCGACGAACGCGTAATATTGATTTTCATCCAATTTAATTTCTTTGCATCGCTAATTGTTCCATTGTCAAACGTTATAAATGAATGTAATCTAAATTCTATTGCGCTTCGCGGAACGAATGGTTAAAAGACGTTATAATTAAATCGGTATTTCTCCATAAATATTATTTTTAGAATGTTTTAGAAACATTTGATAATTTAGTATTCTAAAAAAAATAACGACGGCTTTAATTCAAAAAAAAATAATACAAATTCAACTACGATTGAATTCGATAAAGTGTATCAAAAAGTACGTACTTACCGAATTGAATAATAATTTTTAAAATACTATAGTTAGAATACGGTACGATTTTTTAATTTTTTATGACGGAACCGTTTCGGTTTAAAAAGGTCAGACGTCGTTTAACTTTAAACAATTTTGTAAAGATTACATACTGCGTCGATACGTACATTATAATTTTATTTGAAATTTCGCGATCATTTTTTTGTTCATTTTATTTGTACGTTAGTTTTACTAGATATACTTTACGTTGTAAGGGAAATTGATTTTATCTCGTCGTCCGCATATTAAACACGCGTCCGTACATATACACCTATACATCTATTTGGCCCGAATCGGCTGCAGACGTGTCGAGTAACATTAAAGCAGGGCGAAGTTTCGAAGAAAAGTTCACGAAGAAAAAAAGGAAAAATGTCGAACATAAAAGTTTCTGTTTTAGTTCCCAGATATTCAGTTAAAGTTTTGAGAATTCGCTCGAACTGTGTAATGTAAATTTCTTGCATTTTATGTACTTTTCATTGCCAAACTAACGATAATCCGTATACGTGAGTTGGTTTTTATCACTCAAACGTGATTCAGATGTATCTGAAACGGGCGCGCGTACAAAATTTCCCGGATTTCTAAAAGCTTAACGCGTAATTTATGTAATATTATTTCTATATTGTAAGACCAAACTACTGTTAATATTAATTTATAATAAAATTAGTTTAAGTTTATATATATATATATATATATATAAAACAACTATTGTATCATTATAAAAAAAACAAGTATTTCAATATGCCTATAAGTGTAAGCGAAAAATATGATTTATTTGTTTATAAACATAGTTTAAAGAATTAGATGTTTTGTTTTTTAAAATACTTTCGGTGTATACGGCCATAAAATCAGACAACCCGTCCAGTAAACATATTGATGTCGCTATTTCCGAATAGATGTAACAAAAATAAGCATTTAAATTTACGTTCGAAATATTTTTAACAATCCGATGTATTTAATAGTTTTTTTTTTTTATTGTTTTTAAGTCAATATTTCTCCGTTAAAATTTAGATTAAAATCAACGCTACTGATACAATATTAAATGTAAAACACTATAATAAGCCATATAGAACTGTACGTTAGAATGTATTATAATAATTTTAAGGTTGTACAACACGCTTTTATAGAACCGTTAATTTATGACTTTGGACTTAGGCATAAATATTTCATGTATCGATTGTGTAATTTGCTTTAATATTGACGCACATTTGTGATATTGAAAATGACATAAATAAACGTTTTTCAGTTTGCCGTGGCTGCATTTTATTCAGATTTTCCGGTCGTCTCTATATGTTCAAAATTGTCTTGTTTTATTCGTCGTCTTTTATAAAACGTGTTAACGTTGAACATTTAATACTGGAAAGCGCACTTTTAAATAATATACTGTAAATAGATATAGATATAAAGTTTAATAAAATTATTAAATTTATTTATATTAAGTCAGGAAAATACGAGAAATTATTATTAAATTTAATCGAGCGTAAAAAATAATAAAATAATATAATTACAATATAATTAAACCTCGAATATTTATATAAAATAAAATAAAAATACAATTTATAAATAAATATTTAATTAAATGTATACCATAGAATTAAATTCGAGATTGATAGTTTAATATTTTACGTGTTATCGATTCGTTTATATTAAAATTCCTTTTTAAAGTATTAAAATGCTTTTGTTAAACGTTATAATATTAATTTAATCGTTATAATTAATTTACTAGACTCTTAAATATACAAATAACGAAACATAAATGTTGACACGTTTAAGTTCCGTTTGGAAAATAATATATTTATTCTACCAGTTCACATTCTACTTGATCAGAAATTAGTTTTCCAGCCTGTATTGTTAATAATTTAGGGTCATTATAATTTTCTACGATTGAAAATTGAAAATATGCCGATTGTTTTTGAGTTTGACATTCGTCGACCCGTGAAATAAAATAAAAATATATTCTTTAACTAAGCGCGGACAAGTCTACAGTGATTAACGTTACCATAATTATGCGGATACGTGCATAGGATGAGTTTAAAACAAGTACTCCACAATAATAATTCCTTTTTATTTTTACTTAAAGATTTCAATAATTATCATAGATCGTAATACTTAAGATTATAACCAGAACTGTTCGTATAAAATTAAAATAAAACAAATATCGGATATTATGAGTATTATATAGTTTGTATTTTCGGTGGACTATTCGAAGAGCTGGCGGCTTTTGTTGACGATAAATTAATATAGTGTTCATGGAGTGGTGTACGAATATATTGCGTTACGATAAAAAAATAATATAACAATAGATTATAATATAACACGGCGACTTGAAAAAACATTTCGAATAAAAATAAATAAATAAAGACACTCTAAAAACGTCGTTTTAGAATCACGTAGTTCGTGATTCATGTAAATAATACGTGGTTCGGTTGTTTGAGTCAGCGTTGAACAGTACACGAAATAGATCATGCGGCAGAGAAAATTCGCATTTCAACGAGAAAAGCAATCATTCAAGTTCAATTATATAGACGTGAGTTGGTCTACCAATGAATATATTATTAACTCGATATACGTCGGTGTAATATGTATATAAATTCTTATTTTTTACATAATATTGCGCTCGCTGATGGTTATCGAATTTGAATTCATACGGCGTGTACCAAGCAAATAATGTCCAATCTATTATTATAAACGGAAATTATTGTGTACATAAAATTGCGTGGGTCTAATGAATACGAGTTAAAACTAAAAGAAATATTTCTCGGGAAGGATAACTTCCAATAATATAAATATAAAATAACAAATACTGTGATACGCAATTTCGTATCAAAAAAAGAAAGGTCTTTCTAACGTTGTTAAATTTCAAGAGCGATAAAACGTTTGATTATTTTTTGAAATCGTAACTAACAAACCAATTTTACATTTGTAGACCGTTTAAAATACATTTCGCTATGCCAAAACTGTCTTTATTGTACTTGGAATTTGGCCGTTTTCATTAAACGTATTTACATCAACGTAATCGACAGATGAGAATAAACGCGTCCAGCCGCTGCGATAATCGTCATAAAAGTAGTCGATAACATTGGCGGAATTTTCGGCGATTCAAATAGAATTTCTTGCGTTAGATAGTTCTAATAGCCATCCGATTGGACGGAATTGCAGCGAACGAATAAAACGAGCACACGTTGTCCCACGCCAACGCGTCGTTGTTTTCGTTAATACGTTTTATCAAAATAACGTAACGCGAAAGATAAGGAAATTCCAAACAAACACGATATATTCGTTTTCCACTCGCGGTAATGACGCGTACGTCGATAAATTAATTCGTTGTATACGGCGAATAAACCGGCCGTGTATCGATATACTGAACGTTGTTGTATTGTTACGACGACGCCGAAATTTTATTTGGCGTCACGTACTAGCGCGCGCGAAGTAAAATTTCAGGTTCAGTCCGGCTCATAAATGGACGTTGCCTAGATCTTAGCCGAAAAGTGTTCGCTTAAACACGGGGACGTATATCGGCAACGCGCGTTAAGAATTTGTCCCGTTGCCGACCGACTTAACAAATTTAGCGATCGATATTCAGTGCAAAATGTGTTTGCCTTAAACGGCGGAAATAAAGCGTCTTTGCGTTTAGTTTAGGTTGCGACAAGTCTCAGGAAAACGTCAGCGACCGCTCGTAAATCTTATATACTACCGTGCCATTTTCAAAAACAAACCAGAGACCCGGCCACCCGACATATGTAGCGACCCCATTGGCTCACTCGTTATATCGTTAAAATATTGTAGTCTTAAAGGTATGGTCACACTACCCGCCGAAAATCTAAAATTGGACGAATTTATCGTAACGAAATTACCGGTTTACAACGCATAATTTGCGTATTGGCGTTGAATAAATTGAAAGGCAAGGGGAGGGCATTGCTGTTGCGGTAATTCTGACTACGTGCCTGCAAAAACGTGGCGAATATCGAAAAATGCGCGTCACTTACTACGCGTATTCAAGCGACGACTTCGTTTCACGTAGTTCGCGCGTGCTCGGCACGAACGCGCGTTATTAATTTATTTTTAGGATTCGCACGATTCGAACCAATGCGCCGCCGCAGTCACGTAGGTACGCTACAATTCGCATAATTATTAATACGCGGTTTTGTCGTCGGGGTTGGCGTGGTTGAATTATGCACGACGTTGATAAAGGGAATTAGTAGTACCCGATACGAAATGTGCGGTTCCTGGCTGCCGTGGCCACGAAAATTACGCGAAACGTACGATCCTTCGGTCGACAATAATATTATATTACGAAGGATTCGCACGCGGCAGCGTACAGAATATATAACAATCGCGATTATTTATCTGTGAATCGTATGGCGTAAAAATTTATTACGAGTTTGCATAATATAAAACGTAAAATTAGTTAATAATACGACGTTAATATTTTCAAATAACGTTATTTGTTAATATAAATATGACCAGGCAATATCGTAATATAATAAAAACAGAAAAGTATAACGAATCCATAGAAAATCCGTTCATAATAACAATGTAAATAATAAAAATAATAATAATGATTATAAAAGTAATAATAATAATATAACGATAGTCGTTAATATATGGCTCGGATTACAATTACAATTACGATGGTATATTGTGTATGTGTAACAAATATGTAATTTATGCGATCGGAGACCGAAATGTTTGTTTTTCTTTTATACCACAAAGTCGCGCACACGAAGTTGAACTATATAATTATCGCGAATTCGATATTTTTCGAATATTTACACGAATCGATTTTTATTGTCAAACGCCAAAACCGCGTACGAATTGTAGTCGATGTGGAAAAAACGCAATAAAGTGATAAACATAACGTACTTTATTCTTACGCGGCGTTATTGTAATACGTTAACGGGAGAAAAATCGAGACGCGTAAACAATAGGCAGTAGTACCCTTCAAATGAAACTTAGAAGTTTTGTGTAAACGTGTACTCCACCAAAGGCAAAATAATTGCATACTGTTTAAACACGACGGACTGTATGGTTTTCTTTGAAACTTCTTAACTGCTGTAAAACGATGTCAAACATAATAATTTAAAATCTCTGGTACTTTGTTTCTTGAACGAATATGTTAATTAACTTTCGAAAAAGGTTTATTTAAATTAACGTATTTTCTACGGAATAAATTAAAACGAGTCTTATAGACAAATTTATATTGTACAGGCGCGAAATTTATCATAAAATAGTCATAATAATAATAACACTCTTGTTTAAGTCTCGACGGCGGCAATAATTGCGTCGAATAAATAACACTAATTAGATAACGAACATGTCCTAAACAGTGCTTATGTACAACGAGTATAATATTACAAAGTGCGACATAAAGTAAATTATTTACGAATATTAAAAATTATTATATTTCTAACGGACTTTTACATTATGGTTATTTTTACAGAGCGACGTAATTTAACTTTTTCAAAGTATACGTATTATCGTCGAACTTAATACTAACGCGGCGTTTACTTTTGTAAATATTTCACCGTAAACTTTGTATTTTAAATCGCTTCGATTAAATTTTCAAAACACGCGAATACAATAGTACAGGTATTATGAAATGTAATTAGTTGTTTCGCACGCTAATCGTTTTATATGCGTCGTACATTCCAATTCGACAGTTTAATTAATAATACAAATTCCGTACCTATTTTCCTTTTTATTTTTAACGAAGACGCCCGGACAACTTGTACATCATAGTACACATACCACACTCGAACGGTCAAATATCGAACATATACGAAACCCGGCGATTTTGCGATACGTTTAAGCGCATGTCTAATGTTACTTGTACATATTATCAGTGCAACCGTTGCAAGTCAGGTAAACGAACGCTGTCGCTTTACAATAAATAACTCTCGTCCGAATACTATCTTATACGTGAATACGATTCAAGTATACTTTTGTAAACCGTAAGAAGTTGTAAAACGAATGAAATACTGTGAAATACTTATTGTAAAAGTACAATAAACGTTAAAATGTTATTGAAAATATTGAAGAAATTTCTGGGTGGGAGGTCCGTATGACCCTTTATGTACTTATGTATGTGATGGAATACATATACATATTAAAAAAAAAAGAATATTAAAGTAATGAATTTGAAAATCCAAATAATTTTACTAATGCGGTAGGTACGATAAAAAAACAATTAGGAATTCCTATTTTCGTCGTTTATTTTCAAACAATAATTATTGTTTAGTGGAGTGAAATATTTGAAAAACGGTTTATTTTCTTTTTCCATTATTATTACTAAAATTTAGCAACGTCGAAATTTATTTTCTTCGTTATAACTATGTAAACCGATTATTCCATTATAATAAACATTATAATTAAATTTTTCATCACGCTTTTATTCGTGGATTTTTTTTTATTAACAACTGGGTTTATTTATAACTTGTCATTTTGTTATTTTTGAGACTTCAAACTAAAATCCAATCATACTAAATTATTCAATGTTTAGTTTCTAATTATATTAAAATATTTAAATAACTATACTTCGAAAATCGTACTTTCGGAACATAATACATATTTTATTCAAAACCTTTTTTTTATAGAACAATCGTTACTTATTTAAATCAGTTATGTATATTCAAGATTTTATTAAATATTAAAAAAAAAACACCTTCGTACAATTATTTTTCGTTAATTTTATACAAAAACTTATATTACTCGTTATTTATTGTTTGCTTCGTAACTATTTTCAGCTTTTTCGTGTAGATTTCGTAACCGATGTAACCATTAATAGCTGTTAGAAACAATTGTTTTTATTTCGAGTACTAAATGTTAAAATATTTTCAAAATTAAAAGCTATCCGTTATTAATATTATTTTATATAAAATATCGCATATTATAAGAACATTATACACTCCCGTTACTTTTTGTATTATAATAAAAATTTGACGAATAATTATTATTAATAATAATAACGATATCCACAATACGCAATTATTACCTTTCGGCCAATGTACGTGAAATACCGGAATACCTATATATATATAAATATATATATTTATTATGAATTGTTTAGAAAAGAAATTTCAACAAACCTTCGCCAATTTCATTTACCGATTTCACGATATGAGCTTTTATATTTTTCGAAATGTTAATACGTTAAATACTGGCATTTTGTATTTCCCATATGGTTTATATGCCAGAAATAGTTTCTACCGAAATAGCTACGTTTATAATGTATTATTGTCGCGGTTAAAACATATCTTTGGATTCAAATAATTGTAGGTTTGTATAATAGTGAATGTAACGTTTACGATATTTATTTTGAAAAAATATGGACGGCGTATAAAATAAAATAAATACGGAAAGAAATAACGCTGGCGAATAAAAGTATATTTTTTTAAAAATATTTAAACGACATTTTACGACGAAATGTTTATTCTTATTTGCCGCAGTATTAACGCTACACTCTGTGATGAATTCCGTGTTGGAACCAATCGTTCAAAAACATATTGAATCCTGTATACGAATTTAATCCTTTTTAAATATTTACAAAGCGTTTAACTCTGACGGTTCGGAAAACGTGCTCTGAGCTGACAAGAATTTGCTCGGACGGCCTATTGACAATATTGTCATACGGAAAATATGAAAAAAAAAAACAAACGCCTTTAACACGTTTCTCTGTTTATTATTGATGTGTCCCTTTCTACGAATATTTTTCTAATGGTCCGAAACGGACCCGTTTTCCCTTTGATACCGTCCCGGTCTGGATTTAATTGTCGGTCCGTCGTCGTCTGGGGTGTGCCGCTCCCGGGCGGAGGGGGAGAAAAAGGTTCACCACTTGTGACACGCTTACGCAAAACGACATGTTAGGCCCCCAACAGGTAATGGTTTTTTTCTGTCCACCTACCTGTGGGATGTGGACCAAAGTGGCTCCAGTCGCGTTCGGTTCCTTGGAAGTGTCGCACGGTTTAATTCTCGGTAAATTCGTTAAAACGTTCGGTCGCCCCGCAGTATAGGTTATACATATATATATATGCATATTGACCATGTGTGTGTACGTGATCATAGCACTGCTCGTACCGTATAGCTGTGGCGCGGCCGTCGGCGGCATCGGTGACTCGCTGAAGATTATATTTGATATACGAACGTCCGAAAACAACACAAACGTTAAGGTGCCCAGCTATATGTATGATTTATACCAAGACGCTGGAAGCCGACGATACAACGTGATCAGAAGCATCTCGCCACGGACAGGTAATATTACATATATATAGTTACTGTTTGTGATAATACGTGTATAACTGTGAGATAAATGTAAAACGATTCGTTTAGTTACGTTTAAAACGAACATAGAAATCCAAATAATCGATTAAAATTTTAAAAATCTTATTCGAATACGGGATCGGACAAACTATCGAATCGTAGGTCGAAGAAATAATTTTAAATTACGCGACCAAACGGTTGTTTCGAGTAAACCAATATCGATTTCGTAATCGTAAAGATATTACGCGCAAAACCGTTTTGCGTACCTACTATATTCACTAATATAATATTAAAATTTTTCGTTTAATTTTCCCATTTATATTGGGAATATTTTTTACCGTTTCAATAACAAGGTATTTGGAACAGTAACGCGGTTTCGCGCAGGAAAACCTATGGAATATAGATTATTCGTTTAAAATAGTAATCGACAATCGTTAATATTATTGTTACTTCTTACTTCATTTTAAAAGTCGCATAACGAATTAGTGGCTCGGTGAATGGTATGGTTTATCGTTAAAATTGGTAACAAGCCGCCGGTGCTTTATATATCGGCTCGAGCGAAACACATCGACGGAGATTTTATGGTCGTATTATTATTTGGCAATGATAATTCATTGTATTCGAAATACGATTCTGATCGACGCTTGATAGTTCGTTTCAATTAATAAATATAATAAATATCGTTCAACTATTATAAACGTCTCTATTACATTTTTTGTCTCTTGATACATTTAAAAATCGTCCGCGTATAAAAACCAAAATAGTCGATAATTTATTTGATTTTATTGCAAATATAGCTTTCCCTGGAGTTAAAAGAAATTATTAAAGAAATCGAAAAACGTATGAAATAATGTACCGACTAAATAAAATTAAGCACCAGAACGCAAGATCATTCGAACCCTTCTATGCGAAAAAGTTTTCCCCGGGCAAAATGTAATACTAGACATTGTAAAACGTATAAATTCGTCTCTTGGATCGAAATTAAATATTATCTTCGTATAATACATACAGTTTTTCAGAAGCCGCTACATATGAAGTTGACCTAAACATTCAATAACGATAAATTAAACAATAAAGAATAACGAATATTATTTCGTTGGTGTAAATAGAATTTTGTTTTATTTTATATTCGATTATACGTCCATTTACAAAACTTTAAACGTAAATATCAATACATTTTTAACTGGTATTTTGTTCGGTTGAAACAATCGGGCCTTTTGAAAGTTATTAACTAGGTATATATATATAACGACAAATATGCGAACGTAAATTATTACGTAATTTAGATTTGTTTATTACATTATTAATACTTTGTACGCGTGGCCATCAATTCTTCGCGTTTTCTTTTGTTATATGCGACAAAACAACCTAGTGGGGTCAGTTCAGGCGACCCAAAATACGTTTTTAGAGAAATCGAACAAAAATATTGTATCGCGCGTTATTTCCTCCATTAAGAATTCTCACGAAATTATTTTCCTTTTAATATTTTCTGAATTGATTCATTTCGCAGTTTAAACGAGTTTCGTTAAATACGAAAATACATCTACAAAATACCCACTTTAGACATCGTTCACAATAAAACCAAATATACATATATATATAAACAACGTAGTGTCGTAATATTATTCAAACAGTTATTATTGGTATTCATTAAATATTTTACGCTTTAACGAAATTAAAAATTATTTAAATTACGTTTAATTAAAAGTAATATTTATTTTAAGTATTTCAGAACTCGTTAATTTTCATAAAACCGTATTATGTGTTTTGAGTGCTTACGTTGCCGACGACTCTTCTACTAAATTACTTTTCGAGTTCATCGAATCTAATTGTCAAGTCGGCTTGGTATGTGAAAATAAAAATTCATTAAGCCCTGGTTGGTCGGTCGCGAAAACCCAATTATTGTCAAAGTTTGACGTAAGAAGTTGACTCAAATAACAACCGGAAAACTTTCGTCGGATTGATTGTTTTCGAAACTTCTTTTAAATTAATTACAAAACCCGTAGGTACTTAATACGTTTTTCCGAAAGGATCTAAAATCGAAACCGAAATAACGTAATACTTCACTTTTCAATAACCGGCTCCTGTTGCTAATTGACATCCGAGTAAAGCAGCGTTATAATATAACACGTTAACGACGAACAAAAAACGATAACGTAAATGAAAGTCAATCGGTCGTTTTACACATTTACGTAATAATATTAATGATTTTTTTTTGTTCGGAAACGTCGTTATTCGCGAGTACACTATTGCGAATAACCGAACGATAATATGCACGCGACGCGTATATGATGTTTGTAAACGATTAATCGAAGTATTGTCGATTTCATGTAGAAATGTAGGCATTGTGAAACTGATTTAATACGTCAGATACGAATTACATAATCGATATAACAATTAATCAAATACTCCCCCAACGAGTCTTAAAATTATTGTCGTAAACGGTTATTGTATACGCCACGACGTCGGATTCGGCGAACGAATTCCACTAGTTCGATTGTTTTTGTTTTACGCACGATGTAACGATTTAGAATAAAACATTCGACGAGAACCGCGAATGATTACACGGGGCGTGATATAAGTGCTCGTAACGAATCAAGCAAATATAATACCGTAATCGTTAATATCGGTATTTAATTATACGGAAACGCGTTAGCTACACGCGTCGAATAATCGTTCCGTGTGCTTCGATAAAAAAAATAATCACGAGCGGCGTGAGAAACGCTATTGATAGACGATAGGAACGAAACGGAAGATCGGTACTTATTTGCGCGAGAATAATACCGCGAGTGGTAATGCCGGTCAGCGGGAACGTAAAAACGATCGGGCGGTATCGTAACGAAGGTACGATTCATGCGCGGGCCGTATGTTTCGGGGGAACATAATTCGACGAATTACGGCTTATCGAAATAAACTCGGCCGAAGAGAAACGACGGCGACCATTCGGACGGATCGGACATTTTGGATGTCGCGCGATATATTATTGTTATATATACGGCTTTCGAGTAGTACGGAATTTCGTTTATGTGTTAGAACGGGCGCGGTAGAAAAAGACATAAATTTCGGTATTCGGGGTACAAAGCGTACGAATGGAAAAAGGGTCGTTGCCGGCGATCAAATTTTGGCGCCTTGCCTACTCCGTACTTCCGTTTAATTTGCGTGGCGACGCCGTCTGGATAACATTAAGACGCGTCGTCGTCGGGTGGGAACCCAGTGGTCCCTAAAAATAAAAATATAAAAAACATCCCGGTACAAGTAACACATAGTCCAGACAAGCGTCTCCTACGTCGCGTTATCTCTATCGTTTTTTTTTTTTTTTTTTGAAACGTCGCACGATTTTCAATTACCGACGGCGATTAATTACACCGGTTCCGGGGACCCGTCGTCATCTCGGCTATATTCGAACGTACGGGCTAAATAGTACACGGCGACCGCGCGGCGCGTCGGCCGGCGGACACGAATTGTCGACCGATGGCGGGCGGTTAGGTGGACGCGTTGTTGTAACGACGGCTAGCACAGAAATGTGCGAGCGAGACAGAGCGCGCGAGTGAGTGAGCGGACGGAGCGAGCGACAATAGTGAAAACATAATATACGTAGGTGTGTATGTTTAGTGTCGTCCGCGTGGTGCGCAAGCGAAATAAGAGGAAAAAATACACGACCCGGGCGGTGGCCCCCGTCGTACTGCCCGTAGGAAATAGTCGTGGCGCCACGGACAAAAGTCTTTTGTCCGCACGAAAATACGCATACACGCAGGTGCTCGTTGTCGCCATCCTTCTTTAGGGTCAACGCGTGGATCTAATCTAATGGCTTGTCAATTGGTTCGTCGTCGTCGTCGTCGTCGTCGCCGCCGCCGCCGCCGCCGCCGTTGCCGCCACTGCCATCGCCGCCGCGCCAAGACCGTCCCGCATTTTTAACAGACGCGTCTCCCGGCGACACGAGTTTTTAATCCTTTGTACCCCGACCAATCTTATCCCTCCCACCGCCGCCTCCACAACCACCACCGCCACCACCATCACTTTAACGACCCCTCCTTATTGGGTGGGTACCTGCGAATAAGGAATTTCGGCGTTACGTTGGATTTTATTATTATTTTTAACCGGATTTCGTCCCGCCGAGTCTAGTCGACAAATCGGATTTGAAGGGTCGTTATCTGACTTCCGAGATAAGAAAAACATAAACCGATTATCGAGTGTACGCGTATTGACGTTGGTGTACCCCCGCGATACATTATCATAATAATACGTACGCAAACCTGTCGATTCTCTGGCTGCGACCACTGCCGTCGAGGTGTAACAACAACCACCACGTGATTGAATCGCACGTCGAATCATTATTGATCACGTTTATATAGGTTAAACGTGCGCTACATATATACGAGGTCGTTTTACTTTTAGTCGCATTACGTAGTACTTCGTAATTTATTCGCCAGCGATTATTGTTTAGTTAATTAGATAAGAAACGACGGACGTAAAGTATTTGAAAAAGCCGCCGTATTAGGGAAAAAATCGTAACGTTTTATTTCTTTCTTCGTTTTTCGTGTTCGAATAAATCACGAAAAAACCTAATAAACTGACGTTTATTCACTTCTTTCATTCGGATTGTTTGGAAACTACGCGAGTGCCTTTATGTACGTTTATTTTTGTTCCGTAAAAACTTCTGTTCGCTCGGCACGAAGTTATAACAGTTAATCGTGCGAGTAATTTTCGTCCGGTGGGACGTTTGTGACGGGATTCGTTACGTTATCTACGTTATCTAAATTTTCATATTTTACGGTTATACGTCACAAACGGATATGATTTGTTGAATACCTGCTTAACTATGTACAATTATCGTATACATCGTTATTTTCAAAATATATTCTGTGTGTGTCATAATATTATTCTAAAATGTATGTTTTGTATTATATAGCTAGTAAGGAAATCACTACCATAGTCCACGAACGTTCTTGATTCCTTGTTTCCATATTCGATTTATGAATTATATTAATTTCTACGCGTGTGTTTACTTATATACGAAATATTACTCTAGGCGTGTTTTAATATTTAATAAATAATAATAATACCCGTACACCTATATTTATATAAATAACGTTTAATTAATAAATTCGGGATAGATTTATGATAACTTTGAAACGAAACTGAAATTAACGAGCGTTTAATCATAATGTTTAAATATAACACTTCGAAAAGTTTGATTAAAAACAAAACGTAATAACTAACTTTAAATCTTATCTCGGATAATTATTATTATAAGCCCGGAATATACATTTTCCCTAAGCCCGTCAGACACCAAGGCTAAACATCGATCACGGAGGGGAGACTACCGTCTGCAGACTACCCCTCGTTTGCTTACGCGCTTAGGAGGGCTATTGTACGTTTAGCCTTCATGTTTTTCATTAACGTTGGCGTCATGATTTATTTATAATTGTATAGTTTTGTATAATAATAAAAACACGATATATTTAAATTAGACGAAACCATAAAATGTTTGTAAATCGTGTTTACGGGTATATACCGATTCGTTTTGATTTATAGTCCCATACTTTATAATTGTCCTCGTCAATATGTATAATACATTTTTTTTTCAGAACCATTTGGCGCATTTACACAATTAGTTTACGACTTGAATGCACTTGAACCCACGGAAATAGTTCAAAAAGCTACGCTTCAACTCGAAGCCGGTCCGAATTTCCAATTTGCCGAGGCAATTAATGTATCACTTTACTCTTTGTCTAAACAAATAGCGTCAAAAACGTATCTGGGATCCGCAAGCATAAGCAATTCCTTAGACTTAAACAACGCATTAGGTTCACAATTATTAATTGGTCTCGAACAGCTGATTGTCCAAATGGAAGGGCCGGTAAGACGGTCAATCGGGCTTGTGTTATATTCGACGACCGCTGATGGTAAATTAGAAAAAGGCCACGAACTCTCGAAGTATCTGTATGAAGCAACCAATAGAAGACGTAAACGATCAGTGATGGACAACGAAATCGACATACAACATAATGACTTCGTGGACGAGTCAAAACGGAAAAGGAAAAAGAAAAAAGGTTCAAGAGTCGGTAAATTACAGGTAAAATAAAATAATCTGTTTAAAGATAACGTTTAAACAATTCTCAAATATTTGCACACAAACCCGAAGTTTCGTTGCAACGGCGATTTATGAATCACGGGAATAAAAAAACATATACGCATTTTCATTTTGTTAAAATACGAACATCGTAAAAGATATTTGAGTTGTTACGAGTTTATAGTGTATAAATATAGTATGTTTTAGGCTGTTTGAAAAATAATTGAAATACGAACATTGATATTAAAATGTATCCGAAAAATATAGATACAGTTAATACGTTACAAACATAATACTATTAAAACGCCAATATTACATTGCGATTAATAATTTGTATTAGCTTATGCGTTGACGAGTTAATGAAATAACAATTACATTTTACTATATTTTGATTGGTAAATAAGCGAGTCAATAAAATGATTCGGTTGAAAAACCGTATAATACAATACTTCCAGAATAATATCATTCAAGCTCTTAAAGCCCATTAAAAAACGAATTATTAAAATACGATTTAAAAATTGAACGTAGCTAATTTGAAAAACTTATTAAAAAGTTAATTTAATTTTAAATCATTTTGACGACGATATATATATATATATGAGGGATAGTTAGGTTACTTTTTAAATTTAATAATATAATATTAAAATCGAACAAATAAGCAAGTATATATAATTGTATCATAGATACATTTAAATTTTTTTTCTTATAAAATATTAATTAATTTATCGACTACGTGGATAATAAAACGAAAAACGTTCTACGAAATGATTAAAATTGACGTTTATTGATTACATAGTTTATGTGTTTTACAAACGACGAAATAAAATTTGAAATATATTTGTAAAATTAAAAAATTCCCCATAATACGTAATTTATAAATAATAACAATTGGCACGAATGTCCCGAAAAACTTCATTAGTCCGGCGATTAAATAAATAAAAACGGGACGATAAAACATTTGTAAATTCGATGCGCGTCGTCAGGATTTGGTCATTCTACCGATTTCTTCCCGGATGTTTTGCAGGCTGTGGACACGGGCGACGCAATCGTGTTCGCCAACGCGGACCAGTGTCGCATGGAGAAGTTGTCGCTGAACTTCGCGGACATCGGCTGGGAGGACTGGGTAATCTACCCCGAAGGGTTCGAGACCAATTATTGCGCGGGCGGTTGTCTATTCCCGTTGGGCAAAGGCTCCAAGCCGACCAATCACGCGACCGTGCAGAGCCTGGCCAGGTCGTTCGGTCGACTGTGGGACGTGCCCGAACCGTCGTGCGTGCCCGACACGCTGGCCCCCCTCACGTTGCTCTACATGGACCGTTCCAATCACGTGCTGCTCAAAAGCTACCCCGATATGAGAGTGATCACTTGCTCGTGCAAATGATCGCGACGGCCGCGTGTGTGTTCGTGATCCGTACGGTTAGGGAGTTGACGCTAGGAAAATAATAAATGGGAAAAATTGCGTTTATTTTTAAACGCGTAAACCCGATTCGCGTAATTTAATCGAACGTCGCTAATTGTCGTATTCGCTGGGACAAAGTTCGTCCGTATTTTCGTGTTGTACACGCATCGTTGAGGTAACCAGTTAGGTATCGCCCGTACAAATCTATATACGTTTCATTAATTCTTAACACGAACAATTCGTTCGTACGATATAATCAAAAACAATCGTTACCAACTAACATTATAGATCCTGACTAAGTACGTATTAATTTTAGCCTATTGGGACAGATAATTATCGTAATTCGATCGATGTCGTCGGACGTGAATTGAACGCGTTTTGCGCGGGGAACATTGTTCGATGTGGTACTTCACGAAATGTATATAAAACAGACAATTTTATTTCTCCGTCCACATTTAGCGTACGTAAAAAATATTTTTATATTTTTTATTGTTTTACGGGTTTTCGATTTTTACGCTTAAATTATTTAATTTTTTTTTTTATCAAATAGGTATGTAACGTTTCGTGGCACACGTATCATTTTGAATGTATAAAAAAAATATCTAACACCATTGTATTATTATGATTTGTGTTAATCTGTCGCGTATATAATTAATTGTATCGTATTATTTTCAATATCGCTTATTTCTATATTGATATATTTATATTAAGTTGATTTTTTATAACTATTATTGTTAATTAAATTACTTGTACATTCCATCGCGGTTTTTGTCGTAATTATACAATTATATTTAGGATATTATATGCGAGAACGTTTTTGTTGAATTATTCCATATAAATACAAGATTAGTAAATCAACTTTTCCAAAATATTTTTTCGTAAGTAATTCTGTTGGATACATTATCCTTCGCTGAATAATAGCCGTACAATTTATAACGATTTTCAATAAATTTTAACCATAGGATTAATAATAACGTAATTGTATAAATAATTAAAATTATCGTACATTTTATAATAAAAAAAAACGTATCGACGAAAAAATATCTTTAAAATTACGATTACTCAATTTGATGAGTCAAAAATGTGACTATTTAAATATAATGGCATTTTTCAGCGTCGAAAAACCGTGTAGTTTATGACCAGTTTTACAAAAAAATAAAATACTCGAGCGGTAGAACAGTATAAAATGTATAATTCAAATTTTCGAGGAAGAAACCATTTTTTTTTTTATAAATACGTGTACACGATAATTGGAAAACATTGTTCGTTTAAATTAAGCTCATTTTCTAAAAAATTAACTAACATTAAATTATTTATAATTTTAAGTACTTCGTAGACTTATCGATAATTTCTCGGTAGTTTGCCGAGCTATAAATTTACCTTGAATATATAAAGTATATATAAACATATTTAAAACTGTTGCGTATCATATGGCGTGTTTGTAATGTGCTTAAAACTCCAGTCACATTAGAAACTTAAAATTTCGATATTTTCAAAAGTGAACTAAACCGATGACATTAATTGTCGAAAAAAACTGCGTACACTGTTTCGTTGAAAAATGTTGAAAACCCTAAGGTTATGTATATATATAGGTGGTATATAAAGAATAGCCATAACGATTACAATTTGCGTAAACGGTAAACGTAAATTTCCGTCGAAAAACATATCAAATTTACGACGTAAATGTAATTGACGATTACGGTCATTGTGACTTGGAGAGAGCCGTTGCAACTATAGACGTAGTAGTGGTAGAACGACGTGCAGAAGTGGGATAATTCGTACATACGGATACGTCGTGTTATGTGTTTAGGATCGGACGGTCTGTTGAATATCTTAACAGACCAGTTGTGTTTTAGTGACCGATACATATTGAACTGCCGCTACAGACAAGTGACCAACGCTTTTTCGTTCGTTATCTGTTGAATTTATATAATTCCACCGTTTAATATAACGATTGTTCGTATCGTTGATTCGGTTTCGATTACGCGCGCACTTTGTGTGATTTTCAATCATGGCACCTACAAGGACGTTGGGTCCTTCGAGTAAACTGAACGTAGTAAGTTCATGTTTTAAACGATAAGTTATATCATAAGAGTTCAAAGTGTGATTTTTCTAATAATGTTTTCTATAGACGAAAATGATATTGAAAAAACGTATTTGCTTTTACACTCGATGATTACCGATCGTTTCATAAGAGAGATTCTATGGCCTGAAGTTGTATAGAGAGTAGAAAGCGAACCCAAAGCCGGTATGATATCACTGGACAACCTGGAATATACGATTATTCTACTAAATTTGTATTATAAATTAGAAATTTTCGTAAAACATTTTCTAAACGTTTATTACGTATAATACCTAAATAAATAAGAATCGATAAATCGCCCTTATATTCGTTTCGGAAGTATATTTATATTACATTTTCAAAAAATCGATATATACACTCTTCATTACGATAACTTATTGCTGAGTATTGAGTTGAATAAAAATTCGTTTCGCCAATAAATTAACTAGTACAAAATAGACACGTTGAAACTGAACACTAATAAGACGTTTACTAGAAATAATTATAATATGCATAGGACACCGTTAAAAATATTTCGAAATAAATACGTCGTATATTAAAAACAATTCGTTTCTAAATATTATAGAAAAAGTCAAATATAAAACCGTTTTACAGCTAATTTAACGTGACAATATAATCGTGTATACATATTAAACGTTAAAACGAAATTGATCGTATTTTTTAAAAAAAGCGTAACTAACGAACGTGTGTGTTTTGCCTAGACCTAATTTCTTGTCGAACAAAATACACTTCAGATGACCTCAAAGTTCGACGAATAAATATGTCGCTGTTTAATGACGTTTAAAATATATATAAATATGTCAGACCTTCGGAATTACGAACGATTTTTTCGCAACGTCGTTTCAAAAACGAAAGAAGGATGATAAATGTTTCCCCAGAGACACGACGAGAAAGAGGTAGGGGGACTTTACTATGGCATTTATGAGATTGGACGAGCGACTTTTATAATTTAAACTCCGAGTTTTCGTGATATAAGATCAACGTAACATGTAATTGGTTATGTTCATATATAAAGGTAAAACGAGTAAAATATACGAAATAGTCACGATCGGATATAAGCGTGCGAATTATTTATAAAATTAAATAGTCGCTGGAAAAGATATCGAATTTAAAACGTGCGGAAATTCTGTTAAAAAATATTACTAGACGTATTTTGGTGTTTGTATTGCTTATTATTGTAACGTTTGGTCATTTAAACGACAAATACGACGTTCTGCTAAAACAATAATTATAGTATCAATAATATTTCAAAATATAATATTTATAATATTACATTATATTATATTATATTATAAATATTTATAATATTTATAATATTTCAAAAATTGACGCAATCGGTACGATGTTAAATATGTAGCGAAATACTGTACAATATTTTATGAACTAAATTTCATTACGTCGTCTTCGAATCCACGAATTAATTTCTGCACGAATAACGTACGAGTTAAATACGTGAGCCGTTTAATTATCCGTCGCTTTTAAATGTATCGTCGTCTTTATGAATATAGCTCTGTGTACGTACTTAACGATACGATTTCGTTTCGTTATTTTCGGTACGAATTTAATACGTCAAACGAATGTGTACCGGCAAGTTGACAAGTAACATCGGTTAGTTCAATGATATTGTTCTTTTCGACAACGGTTTTTGTTGACGCAATGCATACTGTTTCTTAACAAGGTGATATGACGTAACGTAATAGTAAATATAACATTACGGTTAGGTGTGTAATAGTTGTTGAAAAACTCTCTGGACCATAACTGAATCGTATTGCCTTTCATCGACGTCGTTTGTGATACGTATCGTCGTCATTCATCGGTATTCGTCTGAAACAGTGGCGTATTTTAGAAAAGAGAAAAAAACTAAGGCGACGGTGAAGGCTGTGGTCTAATCATTCGCGTTTAATTCCTTCGTAGGGACGAAATAACGCGAATTAAAACAGCGGGCAACCGGCAAAAACGGATAACGCGATTAATTCCAACGGTCCCCGGTATGAGATTCCGCATGACGGTAGATTATTGTCTACGAAATGTAGCCCTCTATTTACCGACTTTGATTATTAAAAACGCCGATATGATCGCGTATGGGTTCCATATACGTTTATCAAAAGCGGAAAAAACGAATTAAAGGAATCGAACAAATATCTCGACGTGTTAATATTACTAACCAATCACGAAATTATAGACACGATTGTAAATTTGTAGGCGTGAAAAAATTCTCCTAGGGGAGGGAGTGGAAACACCGCATTCCCAATAAATACGTCATTACCGTGAAACTTCCCCATTTGTGACGCTAATTCGCGCGATATTTATTATTTACACAATATTATACGTCGCGGCGTGTACGCGTCGCGCTAACGTTGATTACCGTACGATCGTAATAATTACACGCGTTCCAAACGCGCACGCCGTTTTCGATCCACCGAACGAATGTCGGAATTTTCGAAAAACGTGATACGAAAAAAAAAAAACCACCGGATTTGCAATTACTTCGACACTACTTTCTCCACATTCCTACGCTCACGTCCGACCGTACGTACTTGTTACAATATTTTTATTGCGCTATCGTCGTCGTCGGAGTTACATCACACGACGGTTACCGTACGCATCCTGTAAATTAAGTAAACCACCGCGGTCGATTGTTATCATCACGGTTGGCGAGTTCCGTTTTAGCTATCTGTCTCGGAATCCGGTGGTCCGGCGCAATTGTTCGTGTGTGCATTTGTTTTTTTTTTACCGTCTTCGGCCATCCACCCGCGGCAGAGTTACGGGCGTGCACGTGTACACACCGCGCACGCTCGTTCGACGCAGAAAACATTTCGGTAATTAGCAATTTCTTTCCGATTGACGATCGCGTCATGGTCGTCGAGTTACCGAAATTGTTGAAATTACGCAAGACGAACGGGTTTTTTTTTTATAATTTTATTTTCGCTATTCGAAAACACCGTTACCGCGCCGGATTCGATGATTCATTTACACACTTGTAGAGTGTACACGAAATCGCGATTAGGTAGCTGTAAACACACGAATCAAGATTGACCGCGCGGTATTAAACGGACGCCGTGAACGAAACCGCTTTTGGAACGAACGTATTTTCTACATGGCACTTTCACCGCGCACGCGACCTTAAGTCTATTATAAAGTGCAGCCAACAACTCGTCCCACGTTCTTTTCCAACAAAACGGTCACGTCGATACGTTCGCGCCTTAATTACGAGGTTGCGACGGTTGGACGCAATAGTTTACGTATAAATATATATCATCCGTGAGCGTGTTAAAAAAAAACCGTCGCGATAATTAACAAGTTCAACGATTCGTTGAAAATTTTTATTCGTTTCAGTTGTGGAGATGGCCGTCGACTATATAGTATTATATCCTTGGGAATTGAATAATAACTACGTTGCGGACGCAATACTTTCACTCATTTCACTTTCTAACGCGAGTGCATATTGACTGATGCCTCGTCGCGCGGCGTATAATCGCCACTGCCGTCGGCCATTAGGTTTGACGAAACCGATCGTTTTCCATACGGTGTATATATACGCATATATTACTCGTACTATGGCGGACCGTTATTATTATAAAATTATTGTTATACACAAGACGTCGTTACTTTTCACCGTTTGCTCATGTTGACACAGCGGTACCGGTTCGTATCGTTGTCATTATCCTTCGTTCGTAGTTATTGCGTTCTGTTGCTTAATCGACGTCGTCATATGTATTTAGAACATTACGCTTATTGTTAACTGTTAACCTATCGATACGATCGTTATTTCCACGTACGAATACATTTTACGTTCATTCCGCGCGCCTCTAGTGGGGGGAGGGGAGGTTTATCGAAATTAATTTTCGTGTTTCAAGACAAATATATACATATTATTATTACACACGATCGATGGTCTATTCTTCTGTTTTCGTATTAATAAAACGACAACAGTTTTTGATAGACAGTAAAATATTATTTCGGTCAACTAATATACGCGTTACGATGATTAATACCTATGGAAACGTTGATCGTATATATATATATATATATATATATATATATATATATATATATATATACACAAGAGA